>JALIZH010018496.1:0-41700 GCA_030522465.1 Rhipicephalus appendiculatus
AACGTAAAACGTTTACTCAGCTTTCTGAGGGAGAACTTTACAAATTAATTTAGGATGCATATCGCAGAACTGACGTTATCACCATTTCTTCAATGCATATTCATTTCCTGTAGTGAATTCTAGTTGTAGTGGTTCCGTTCAGGCTATAGAATAAACCAGCAAGAGACAGACTCTACGCGTAAATGTCTAATGAAAACAATCGGTGATAAATACGCACGTGGTAAACTAGCCGTCGTGCCTTGCGTGGTCGTTAGCGTGGTGGTACTGGGTGTCGGCGTCGTGACCTTTCGCGTAGTAGTCGTTGGCGTCGTGGGCTTCGGCGTGGTGGACGTTGGCGTGGTGGGCATTGGCGTTGTGGGCTTTGGCGTGGTGGTAGTGGCTGTCGGCGTCGTGACCTTTCGCGTAGTAGTCGTTGGCGTCGTGGGTTTCGGCGTGGTGGACGTTGGCGTGGTGGGCAGTGGCGTTGTGGGCTTTGCCGTAGTTGACGTTGGCGTTGTGGGCTTTGGAGTGGTAGGTGTTCGCGTGGTTGTCTTTGGTGTCGTGGTCGTTGGCGTGGTTATTATTGGGGTCATGGACGTTGGAGTGGTTGGCATTGGTGTCGTGGGCGTTGACGTGGTGGGCATTGGTGTTGTGGGCGTTGGCGTGGTGGGCATTGGTGTTGTGGGCATTGGTGTCGTGGGCGTTGGCGTGGTTGTCATTGGTGTCGTGGGCGTTCTCGTGGTTGTCATTGGTGTCGTGGGCGTTCTCGTGGTTGTCATTGGTGTCGTGGGCGTTCTCGTGGTTGTCATTGGTGTCGTGGGCGTTGGCGTCGTGAGCGTTGGCGTGGTTGTCATTGGTGTCGTTGTTGTTGGGGTGGTTGGCATTGGTGTCGTGGTCGTTGGCGCGGTTGACATCGGTGTTGTGGGCGTTGGCGTGGTTGCCATTTGTGTCGTGGGGGTTGTCGTGGTTGTCTCTGTTATCGTAGGCTTTGCGGTCGTGGACGTTGTCTTTGGTATCGTGGACGTTGGTGGCGTGTGCGTTGGCGTGGTGGGCGTTCGTGTGGTTGTCATTGGTGTCGTGGGTGTTGGCGTGGTGGTTGTTGGCGTGGTAGGCTTTGGTGTCGTGGGCTTTGGCATGGTGAGCTTTGGCGTTGTTGGCGCTGATATTGTGGGCTTCGGTGTGGTGGGCGTTGGACTGATTGTCTTTGGCGTGGTGGACTTTGGTGTAGTGGGCTTTGGCGAAGTAGGTGTTGGCGTGGATGTCTTTGTTGTTGTGGGCGTTGATTTGGTGGGTTTTGGTGTCATTGGCGTTGGCGGGGTGGGCGTTGGCGTTGTGTGCTTTGACGTGGAGAGCTTGGGTGTTGAAGGGGGCACATGTTTCGGTGTTGAAAGCATTGGTAACGGGGGTGTACGGGTAGTCCTCGGCATCGTAGGTGAAGGAGTTGGTGGTGGAGGGGCAGTTGTCTTGGATGGTCTGGTGTTAGGCTTCACAGGTGCTGTTTCAGTGATCTTCGGTGTTGTAGGTGGCGGCGTTAGAGATGCAGTTGCGATTCGCGACGTCTTTCGGGCTGTCGGACGGGGTGTTGCTTTCGCATGCGTCTGCATCGTTGTCGCAGGGTGCTGCAATGTGGGAGATGTTCCAGATATTTGTATCTATCAATATGCACAATATCAAGAATAATTTTCTGACGATCACCGCACCTTCATGGCCATTATATTCTTATATATGCTAGCTCTCAGCTTGAGTTTCACGATCACCTTTTTAATGTTGCAGGCCACGGAGCAGTAAGGTCTGGACCTTTCTTATAGTCATTATATTGACTGACATGACACGTATTTCAAGTGTTCAGAACGCTGTCATGAAAACCATTCTTTGCAAATTGAAATGGTACCTCTAAACATATCTCAGATCTACATTTCCTTTTCTACAGATAAATGTTCTGAAAGGGCCGCATATAAGTGAAAAAACTATGCACCGAGTGCACGCAGCTGATGCCGACATGAGAGATGTCACTAAAGAGAAGTGCTTCTCTAAATAGACTGAAAGACGGTCTGGAAAACACTGAAAATTCAGTTTTAGCATGAAGGCTTTGCACGTAACGAAGGAAATTCTACCCATTGTGGACAATACTTGCTATGCCTGATGCAGTTGAGAAGCTTCATATTTTTTCTCAAACACCATTGTTCATGGTGACAGCACATTATTTCATCCCTATAAGCCCAATGAAAATCAGTCAATATCGGGAAGTCTGATAGTTTCGGCCTTTTTGGTTCATGAATAACAAATGTCATTAATTATATACCGATCATATAACATCTCTTGCACAAGTAGAATCTTTGTTATTGGTCCGTTAATGCGATGATGCCTTCATTGAACGTCATACGTGTAGACTTAGAGTCTTTAAGATTTGACCGAAATCACTTATTTCGCTTTTCTGAACTGGCTTTCATTGTGATGGTTCAAAGAACTACGTTGTTTCTTTACCACGCGTTAGAGGGTAGTTCAGTTGGTCACCAGAACAAGTGCATATAACTGTTGATGAGATAAAAGAGCTTCCGTCTTCGAAGACTGTTTTTCCAGTGGCTCTACCTGCTGTTCAATAGTGGTATTGGTGTCGCCATCTCGGGCAGAACCGTCGGAACCACCTGAGCCACCGGAACCACCGGAGCCCCCGCCGGAACCAGCTCCGCCATGATCGTCGAGATCTTCGAGTTCGGTATTGCCTTGATAAATATGCATTAAAGAATATTCATCTCAGTTTGTGTCGTTTTGCCCAATGCAAGCCTGAAATCCACACATGTTTTTCAATAGGAAGCAGTTTCGGAATTCACAAACGGATTGCGGTAGAAGAACCACTAGTTTCCGTGTACGCACCAAGCGTTAGTGCCACTTAGTTAAGAAAAATGAACTGCCCGTGGAGCTGCGATCTCAGGAAGGAAATTATGATCTAGAAAGATAATACTAATTCAAATTTAACGTTCCGGAATCACGATATGGTTATGGGAAAAGCCATAGTGAAAAGCTCCAGAAATTTCGGCCAACTACCACAGCCTCTAGTATTTCGTATCCATCGAAATGGAACAGCCGCGGCTGGCTTTGAAGGCGTGCCTTTCGGGTCAAGAGCACAGCAGCCTCACGTCTGTATCAATTAGTCGGAAAAATATACAGGGACAGTGGTCTTGCAAACATTATATTAACCTTTTTATAAAGCTACTACTCGATAGCGGTATCTTAAACATAAGTGCACAGTGACTTTCAAGTAAGAAGGTGAATTTGAGCGTTATGGTAAAAATCAACCCCAACATCTATTGAGTACTATCAACTATACTCCACCTCACAAATACCTTGCAGGACTGCCGAAGCTACGGGGCGTACGCAGGCAGTATCCTTTCCGCAGCACATAATATAGTTCCGGGCTGTTTCATTATGAGTGAGGTACAAGGGCTTTAGCTGCGCTTCCCGCATGACGCGTTACAGCGATACGTGACACGTTAGGCCCTTCGCGCATGCACTTCGCAATTTATGAACTAATGCAGAGATTACCGGCTTGGTAGCCGCAATAACCACCCTAAGCGCGATGAGGTACAGCAACATGGCAGTCCCCATACACCTAGACCATCCGCTTCCATCTGAATTCGTGCTTCTTACTGGCTCTCTGCCCGGAAAGCCAAGAAATAAGTGGTATAATCTGTCATCGCTTAGTCTCATTTAACGCGGAGTGCAAATAATCAGGCATCTTCTTTCACTATTGTTTAGATCACGTGTTTGTTTTGAAGCTGCTAGGACTACCGAGGCGGTTCCGAGACGTAAAACTTGTTTGATGTCAACTGAACAGATGTCGCCACAACATTAGCGCCGGTGATGCGTTGACGATGCGAAACACCCTGAATGTCTATATTGTTTTCTGTGCCAATCATTTGCTCTTCAACTCGAGAACAGTACGTGACGGCCGCTGAAAGTACGTCGACTGAATCTGCAGAGCGTTGTAGGTCAAACATCCAGTATTTTCCGAAAGAAGCAAGATAAGTAGCTCTTTAATGTGTTTGGTGCTGTAAAAAAAGAACCAGGTGAAAGCACCCAATATGAACGCTGTTAAAAAAAAAGAACCGCGTTCCTTCACAAACGCCAGCGAACGCGCCCTGTACAAGTGGGTTTCTGAATATAAAAATGCGTGGGCCTGTGCAATGAACCAATACTAATGAGACCTGATGAATCATAAAAACATACTGATTAAATAACCGAAAAAAGTATACACTCACACTAGGGGCCCCTTCGTATAACAGGCAGCCATATTAAATCTTCTGTCACGATTTTGCTTATTGAGGTTCATTGCACGCCTACTAATGTGATGCTCCATGGAACAAGTGTACGCATTTGGTCTACTTTATGGGCGACAAGGCCGAATACATCCTTGCCTCATTGAAACTAACAGAGGAAGAGTAGAACAGCAACAACGATGTTCTGCGAGAAGCGAAGTGCGACGGCTCGCCGAGACGCCGGTGCCGCTGTGTTTACCTGCGAAATGGCCTTGAATCGCTGCTCGCGACCTCACTAGTGGTTTCGAAACGGGCGTCGTCTTGCAGAAATCGCTCACTTCAAACATCACTTTATTCAGTCCGGAAATTTTTCACGTCACAAGTGAAATGTAACTCGATGTTTATCACGCCGCCGCGAGTGGCAATGTCGGCGAATGCTCCGAGGCTCAACTCCATCGACTCGCCTTGGCCACGGTGACCAGAGCGGCGATAGGGAGATGGCGCCACCAGCGGCGTGACGACACACATCTTCCGCGCTGTCACTGGCTGCGGCCGTGTCACGGTCCGACGCGGCGACGAAAATATCTGCCCGGTTTGATGCACGCCGGGCATGCTATGCGATGAAAGGTCACGAAGCGTCACCATTCCGGCTGCCGCATCGCCGCGTAGGACGCCGCATCGAACGCAAAATCGTACCGTCTGTCTCGCGCTTTAGTGCCGACGCGATAGGCGGTGACGTTCTGGAAGATCACGGCTAAGCACCCGTCGTGTTGAGAATACGCCGTCAGCTGCTGCACGTCGCGCCGCCGTCTGCCGGTCGCCATCGCCCTCTCCTCCCAGACCTATTCAACGCCGACGACGACTTCGCGCCGCGGTCACTACAGCGGTCGCCGGCTCCGATATGGCCTTGTACAGCCACGACTTGGAAGCCTTGGCTGCCGAAGTCGAGAAGCTCCCGCTGCTCTACTACCCGTGTGATGAGTAAAGGGTGCACGAGGCACGTGCCAAAGGCGTGCGAGTGGCGATGGTATGCGGAGCCACGGAAAAGTACCCGGTGGGGTGCTCCGCTGCCACGTCCACGCACGTGATTCATCCGCGAAGGGCGCGTGGCACGTGACCCGAGCAGTGGTCGAAGAGCCGAGAGGAAAGGGGCGGCATTGTTCCGTGGAGCGCCGTAGGAAGAGGTCGCAGGAAGGCAGCGTCGCACTCGCGGCGAGCAGTGGTAGCTCGTTTTCTGGAGGCAGCGTGAGGGGCTTCGGAAGTGGCCGTCGACCTGGGCAGGTGACCAGCGAGGCTACCTGGGCTTTGCAGCAGCCTCGCCACAGCAGATTCCGACGCACCAGCAGCGCTTCCACTGCTTGACCAGACGGCAGGCCTTCAGCCGACGATCCCCAGAGAGCCAGGTTTGGTTGGATCGGGTGGCAAGGAGCTAGGCCTAACCTCGCAAGTTCGACGACGACTTCGGCGGCGACCAGAGTACGAGCGAGGGATACAAGGAGCACTGATGCGGACCAACGTCGACGACCGGGACACGTCTCCGAGTACTGCTGCGACGGGACCGTGAGTGTGTACACCGAGCGGACACCACGAACGTTCGATTAGGGCGCGACCGCACGACGACAGTAGCCAGAGAGATGACCTATTGGCTATTGACTTTCTTAAGGCTCGAGTCGATAGCTTGTATTGTAGTTTCGGTTTCTAGCTGATTTCTTTTGTGTGCATGTTTGAAATTTGGGGCTAGTGTATGTTTAGCGTTTGTTGTCTCCTGCCCTTTTTTTGTCTGTGATAAAGTTTGTTTGCTGTGCCACGTCCGTCTCCCGTCTCTCTCAATTCCGTCCAATTTGCAAGCGCTCCCGAGATACGTGACAACCCGGCTCATCTGGAAGACAGGGACGCATTTGCCTCCGGCGCATCTTCTCTCTCTCTCCCCAAGTGGAATTCCGAGCGCTGTGGATTTTCATTTTCGAATAAGACCTCGAGGAGCACGACGCACGAGACTGACGTAAAGGCCGCGTCGCGATGAAAGCTTTTTCTACCTGCGTGGGGGGGGCGGGAGCCTGGTCGATTCTGCAGGCATTTTCAAGCTCTCTCTTTCATAACAGACAGTTCTAGTTAGGGTTCGTTGGGTGCGATACGATATCAGGTTGTTTTAGAATATTTTGCGGAGACGTAGCTTGCCTTCGGTACGTACCCTACTTACGTCACTTAACGTGAGTGCATAAGGTACAGACGGAATCGTATACTTGTATAGAGCAACCAGCCGGTCGCTATGGCTGCCGTTTTCTGCAGAAATATGCAAAGACCGTCGCCGTAATGACACCAAATATGGTCATACCGCATGCTAGGCTTTTGCACTATAATTCAAGCATGAATGGAAGCTTGTAGCTAACGTGAGGTAGCAGCTCCGGCCAACAACAGTGTCGACAGCCTCACGATCTGATGCTCTAGACAAGTGTGATTCTGTGCGTAAGCATTTGGGCTGGTTGGTTCATGATTACGAGTGAAACACAGCGCTAAAAAGACGGTACAAGAAATGACGTGGTCCCGTGTCCTGTCTTGTCCCGTATTTTTAGCGCTGTTTTTTTCACTCGTAACGTGGGTGCCCAAGACAATAGCGTATGACGCATGCACAGTGGCGACGAACGCTAACGCAAAGCTTTGCGTACCCGATCCTTAATACTGGCTAATGTGCGAGTCATACTGACCGCCCTAGCTTGTAGCGTGTGCGCTGCAAGGTTTCTAAGATAAAAAAAAAACGCCAGGTCCCACGCACTGTGGGAATCGATGTAATCGAAGCAGCCAGCAAGGAGCAAATCATGCTGTACATAATATACATGTATATCATCTACATCTTACGGACCTGTCATTTATGTTCGTCATACAGTCACGTCACGCAATACCGATTTTGGTGCATATCAAGCTGGCGAAGTGGACGCAAGCGCACCATGAGCGTGGCTTGTAAATGGCATTGTAGATGACATGCACGACAAGATTTTCATGTTACCATCTGCCACTTATGTTCGCTATACAAACACATCGCGAAATTCCAATGTAGGTGTATATCAAGCTAGCGAAACGGCCGTGCGCCCTCCCTGAGCGTGGCATGCAAGTCATGTTACACATGACATGTCATGATTTCCCCATTACCACTTATCATTTATATTCGTCATACAGTCACGTCACGCACTGCCAAATTTGCTGTATATCAAGCTAGCGAAACGGCCACGAGAGTGCCATGAGCGTGGCATGCAAGTCATGTTGCACATGACATGTCATGATTTCCATATTACCACTTGTCGTTTATGCTTGTCATACAATCACGTTGCTCAAAAGGACACTTCGTACATTCCGAAGTGTGTTCGGTGAAATCTTGGGGCCATTCGACTGACCATGCCATGTCTTTTTTTACACCCTCTCAATGAGATGGCACACAAACGTATTGTGTGCGTGTTTTCTTCTTTTAATTTTTTACCTCGAATCGCAGCCAGACGCAAGACCAATCTGCCTCCGTTTCGCATGCGTTCGTATTCTCGCGCTTTGCGCATCGTGCTGATACCATTCGCGTTCCAGAGTTTAAATTGACTTACAAATTTCAGGGTGTGTTCCTCGAACGCCTGTGCCCACTGAGACGGCGTCGGTGAGAATGGAACGCGAAGCGCGCGTCTCCCTCCTTGCATGATTAGACACGCTGGGCACAGCGACGCTACGCAAGCAAAGCGCGAGCGCTGTAGAGTCCAATGCAACCGGCCTTCATTTGCGCGCCCCGGCACCCACCTGTGCCAGGGCACGGCCCGGAGGGATGGACGGACAGACAAACGTGAGCATGAGACATTAAAGACTTTCGCCTTAAAAATTTGGTGTACATCAAGCTAGCTGAACGGCCACGAGAGTGTCATGAGCGTGGCATGACATGTCATGATTTCCATAGTACCACTTGTCATTTACGCTCGTCATACAATCACGTCGCTGAATACCAAATTAGGTGTATATCAAGCTAGCGAAACGGCCTCGAGAGTGCCATGAGCGTGGCACGCAAGTCGTGTTGCACATGACATGTCATGATTTCCATATTACCCCTTGTCATTTATGCTCGTCATACAGTTACGTCAGTCAATACCAAATTTGGTGTATATCAAGCTAGCGAAACGGCCACGAGAGTGCCATGAGCGTGGCATGCAAGACATGTCATGTGCAACATGCCATGTCATGATTTCCATATGATCACTTGATATTTATGTTCGCCATACAGTCACGTCACCCAATACCAAATTTGGTGTATATCAAGCTAGCGAAACGGCCGTCAGCGCGCCATGAGCGTGGCATGTAAATGATGTTGTACATGACATGCAGGTCATGATTTTCATACTACCAACTGTCATTTATGTTGGTCATGCAGAAGTGTCTCATCGTATCAATTTCTGGATATATCAATTTAAGAAAACGGCCTCAGGAGCACTATGGACATGGCGTGTAAATCGTACTTTTCATGACAAGTTAGTCAGTATTTTCATGATATGACCAGTCATTCATGTTCGCCATACAGTCATGTTATGTCATACTAATTTTGGTATAAATCCCATTAACGATACGGCAAGGAGAGCACAATGTCGTAGGCGGCTAGATAGATAGATAGATAGATAGATAGATAGATAGATAGATAGATAGATAGATAGATAGATAGATAGATAGATAGATAGATAGATAGATAGATAGATAGATAGATAGATAGATAGATAGATACGCTCAAAGTACGATAGATAGATACGCTCAAAGTCGCCGAAGTTCACTAAGAAATGCTTCGCATTTAAAACTACCAGTTGTTCCGTGTACGAATACAACAGATGAGCGAATCTCCTCAGAAATGGGACGCACGGCGTTCGGCGCGCGCGGGGTTTCATTGTCCAGAGAACAGGCCAGCGGATCCAGGGTGAAGCTATGGTTTTGCGTGTTCGCCGGTTTGGGGGGAGAGAGCAGAGTGGAAGAAAGAGGGAGGACTAATCTGCCTTTGTTTCGCATGCGTTCGTATTCTCGCGCTTTGCGCGTCGTGAAGACGCCATCCGCGTTCCAGCGCTCATAAAGCTGAATTATCCTCCCGCGTGAGGGGGGAGACGCCACAGCTGGTACCATGCCAGGGAGCTTCAACGGCGACGGAGACGGCGGGGTGCCGGCCTAAGGAGCTTCGCTCCTAAAAAAAACGGTGAGGTGGCTTTCCCGAAGAGGTTTTTGCTTGTTATGTTAACTGCGGGGAGCAGTTATCGACAAGGTACGCGAGCCAACGCCAAAGAGGCAACGAGCTGACGACGCGACGCGGATGAACACGTCTTGAGGGGCTGTCGCCTTTCCTATTGGCTAACAAGCCCTGCAGCTTCCACAGTGCTGCAAGGTACTTCTGAGAAGGAGTATAGCGACTCATTTGATGTTGCCTGTGTGATAACTTTGTTTAGTGCCAATTTTAGATCGTGTGTTTTTTTTCGTGTGGCTGTAGTTATTCCAGGGTATAATATGTGTTTGCTTTTAGTGTGCAATTAAAGATGTGGTTGTTTAACGATTCGCCTCGTCGGTTCCTCCTAGCCTACTGTCGTCCGGAGGTCCGTAGCAAAAATAAGTGGCGAGCCTGCCAAGAATTTTTTTCTTATTTTTTTATTCGGATCTCACGGATTTCCGCACGGAAAGAATGTGCGGCGGAAGGAATGGACCTGACGAAAATTTTAGAGTTGGCCGTGAAGCTTGGCTTATCGAGTGAGGAAGCGACGAGTCTCTACGATAGCGAGGAAAAGAGGTTAAGGGATGAGCAAGTGGCGACACGCGAGGAGAGGCGTGCGGAGGAGGAACGCGACCAAAGGAGAATCGAACGCGAAGAGTTTCTGTTGCGGAAAGAGCGGACTTTGGAAGCAGGCAGTAAGAGAAGCACAGTGGATAGGGGCTCCATAGTAGAAGGAGTACCAGAGAGATCGACGCGAGTCTTGCCAAAAAAGTTAATGGCTCCATTTGACGACTGACGAGACGACTTGGATGTATACTTGCACCCGTCTGAGCGAATAGCCCTTGGTCAGAGCTGGGAGCATAGTGAGTGGGTGACAGCGTTACGCATGTGCCTAGTTGGTGAGGCCCTAAATATGTTTGGTAGGATGCCGGCTAGCAAGTTCATGGACTACGACAGAGCCAAGAGGGCTCTCCTACAGAAATTTAGGCTCACTTCAGAGGGTTTCCGCGAGAAATTTCGCGGCGCAAAACCAGAGGATTCTGAGACTGCTAAGCAGTTTTCGTGTCGCTTGGCGAACTATTTCGACAGATGGTTGGATATGTCAAACACAGGAAAAAGCTGTCAAGACATACGTGACAAGATGGTCACTAGTAATCTTTCTGAAAGAAACAAAGTTAAAGGGCTTAGACGAATTTTCCGAGGCGGCAGATCAATTTGTAGAAGCCGAAGGCCCTAAAAATATAAGTAAAGTGGAAGAGATAAGTAAAGTGAAAGAGGAAGCGCCAAAGAACGCCGCGTCATATTGAACGAAACCCAAGACCTACGTCAATGCGCCTAAAACACTCCTAAGGTGCTTTCTTTGTAAGAAAGGTAAGAAGCTTGGACATTTTAGCGTATGGTGAAGTAGCGCAATTTTCGACAGGGACAAAGAACAGAAGGTGGACACGACACTCGCTACTGCGTGTCGTGTCATTACTCGCAGTAGTGAGTGTCGACAGGGACAAAGAACAGAAGGTGGACACGACACTCGCTACTGCGAGTGTCGTGTCCGCCTTCTGTTCTTTGTCCCTGTCGAAAATTGCGCTACTTCACCATACGCTAAAATGATCAGTTACCAACTAGCCCAGCTGTCAACCTTATTGAAGAAGCTTGGACGCCGGGTAGCTGAATGTCGGGCTAGTGGCTCAACCTGAGAGACGCATATCATGCGTCAATGTTGCTAATGGATAGGGCATACAGAGGAAGAATTCCGACATCGTTCGCAGGATAGAGTGCCGCGTGTTGCTGACTTGCACGCATCAGCTGCTGTTCGACATGTCAAGACAGAAGGAACGCCACGACAGAGTAATGCGGTAGATGGAGCGCCTGATGGGAATGTAGTAATGCCGGTTGTTGTTGGACGAATAGGGGGTCGGCATATCTTGGTCTTAAGAGACAGAGGGGCCTATACAGCTCTGGTTCGGAGAACTCTCGTGAAATATGAGCAACTGACAGGAACAATGTCCTCCATAACTCTTATAGATGGCATGGTCAGGGACCTTCCCCGAAGCTAGGATTTGTTGTTTCACGCCATATTACACTCAGGCAGCTATTGGCGAAATGTGTGGAACAACAGCTTTATAGCATTGATTTGGGCAATGTACCCGGAGTAAGACACGTTAATGATTTAATGATATTGCGTCGTACCCATTTAACCCTTAAGCTGAGTATGGGTACCCATCCATACTCAGCTTAAAGGTTAAATAACTAAGGGGACCCGGCACGGTGGTCTAGTGGTTGTGGTGCTCGACTGCTGACCCGCATGTCGTAGGACTTTCGAGGGAGGGGAAAATGCTTGAGATCCGTGTATTTAGGTTTAGGTGCACGTTAAAGAACCCCAGGTGGTTAATATTTGCGGAGCGCTCCGCTATGGCTTCTCTCGTACTCATATGTATGTTGTGGGACGTTAAAATCCAACAATTATTAATGCGATAGCGTTAAAGAACTCGTTCCGCAGAAATTCCGGCGTCGGCGTCGGTGTCGGCGTCGGCGGCGGCAGCGTCGTTGGTTGTGAGCGAAAAATCATCATCTCGTCCGTGACCGAAAAATGGAGAAAGATGCAAATAAAATAAATCATAAAATTTTCCGGGTCCGAATGAGGATCGAACCCAGGCCGTCCGCGTGGCAAGCAGGTGTTCTACCACACACCCACACTTCTGCTTAGGTTTACATTGAAAAATAACTTATTCTGTTTGGAAATGCAGTGAAAATAACTTCTATGCTTTACAAACACACGCGTCCTGTATACAGGCGTCACAATACAGCATGTAATATCGCAGTAATATTGCGCGGTAGGTACAAGCGTACATTGTCATCGGGCGTCAGAAGATGTGAATATCATAAGGACATTGTGGTTCAAAGCCGTCCACCCATTACAAAAGGCACACGCGTTACTGCGCGTATCCCCTTAAGACCACATAGTGGGTGCATAGCAACTTCGAAAAACATTTCCTGCATTTCCCGCGCATAATTGCTCCTTATTTAAAGCATGCTACCTATTACACAGTGTGCACCTAAGTGATTGAAGTAAGCACTAGGGGAGAGGATATCGCTATCGCGTTCAACTCTTAAAGGCCAAGCTTAAGGGTCCCCCAATTTTTATTATTATTATTATTATTATTAATAATAATATATTATTATTATTATTATTATTATTATTATTATTATTATTATTATTATTATTATTATTATTATTATTCAATAACTCAGGGGATTTCAAGAATACGGACTTCGCTCTGGATACGCCGCCCGCGGCTAAAACAGTTTAATTGCGCGCGCGCACATTCGTGTTACATCGGACCGTTTTATTAAGTCAAGACGAGCCAGTAAGAGGGGATGATGCGTTGCAGCAACGTGTTCTTACTCTGTGTTTCTGCATTCGCCGAAGCGTAGGTGCGCTACGTCGATGAAAATGTCCATACAGCGAGATCCGTTAGATCAGGATGGTTAACTCATACACATGTCTCTTGAGTGATTCACTGCAGAAGTTTATCTTCTGATGCTGTAAATCAAAATTTACGCCTAATTGTAACGCGAACGTAAAAGGGCGCTGTATAAGCTTGGAAAGTAGATAAATATCTACGCAATCGCTCAGTGAAAAGAAATTTGGCGGCTAATAATGCATGTCTGGGAAGGATAATGACTCCATCCCAGATATACGCCTATATATATATATATATATATATATATATATATATATATATATATATATATATATATATATATATATATATATATATATATATATATATATATATATATATGGCTGGCACTAACACCAAAAATTTGAGCGCTGTCCGGCCCTCCTTCATGTCGCCGTGTCTTAGCTTCTTCCTGTCCTCTCCCCTCCATAGTATGTTCCAGCACGCGCAGCTACAAGTATTGCTGAACGACAGATGTACACCAGCGGAATGTGCACGAGGCAATGAAATGACTGGTACTCACTGAAAAGTGCCACCACCGAGATGAATATGATGGACAAGGATCATGCCGAAGAGCAGTAAGCCACATCCCATCGCCAATACTGAGCTCCAGTCACCGTCATCGAGATCACTGTGAACATCAGAGATCTTCAAATCAGGATAGATGAACGACTTTTGCAATGAGCAAAAGTTAAGATGAGGTTTATTGTTGACCACACAGCGGTTAGTTTGACGTTAGCAGTGCTGCTCGAAAAGTTGGGCATTTGCTTCATAAGGTACCCGCAATTATGGCCAGCGTAAAGGAGCATGTGCAGGTTGGTGAAAACAGGCGTATAACAGACCTAATTTAATGTTGCCTTGCACATTGCAGAAAGGATATTTCACGTGAGCCGAATATGTAATATAACTACGCACCCGCTGTGCGATTGCTAAAGGCACTGAATCTTTAAAGGGGACCTAGGCAGAAAAAAATTTAGCTTGTATTACCGGGTTAGTCATCAGCAACAACGCTACTTGTTTTGCAAAGAAACTTGAAAAACCGGTAATATGCGCTAGAAATACATAACGCATCACCCAATCGAAAGAACTCAAACTTATATAAAATACCACATAACCACACGAAAATAACAGAAAAAAGAGGAGATGAAGAGAAGATAAACACAAGGCAAACTCAGGCGAATATCTGCTCCGGCAGTTGGTATCGATTTCACTTGGGGCGTGACTGACTCTGACTTCTCTCTCTGATGTTAAAAGATAAACGCAAAGTTCTAATATAATCGTGATACATAGGGCAAAAAAATACACATGATCATGTGGTCTGTTGAATGTAAATGTTGTTTACATTCCTTCGTAATTACTTACCCTTCTATCACTTCTGTAAGCGGAAAGAAGATGACCATTGAGATACCGCAGCTCTAGAAAGTCTTGTTAAATAAGCGCTATATAGAATGGCACACGATGCACACGGCTAAGTCAGGCGATGACAAATGCACCTTTACGAAGGAAGGATTTTTCTTTCCATGGGCCATATTATAGTATACGTAACCTTTGCCGTCTCCTATTTTTCGCTGAAATAAAGGACGTTCTACGAAGGTTGGTTGCCTCTTGATTAGGGCAACGCAGTGTGGTCTGGCCCCTCTATTCCAAGGCACTACGGGCACTCGCCATACTGTGAGCCTTCCAGACCAGCCTGAGCTGAACTCCGAGCCGAGCTGTCGGCAGCAATTCCTCCCACCTCCATCTCGAATTATCCTTATCTTGGTTTGGTGTGAGCCGTGCATTCCAATGTGATGTCCTTGAGCGTCGGTGTGCTCCGACACCCCGGGCATCTGTTTTTGCATACAGTATGGTAGAACGTATGCAATCTATGGATGTTTCTATATGCGTCAGTTTAGAGCCTACGTAATCCCGCCGAATCCACGGCTAAAAAGTTCTTGCGCGGTATTGGGTAGAGTCCCCTCAGTTCCCTGTAATAGTGCACGATCGCTTTGTAACAGGGATCGATGGGTGTCGGATCCTCCACGATGCTCCCATCGGCATGTCGGAAATTCGTGACACCTCGAGCCGCCTCATCTGCGTAGAGGTTCCAGTAACACCCTCGCGTGCCGGGGCTTTGGGATTGTTTGGGTATGACTTATGTGCAGTTTTCTGCTGCTTTTGGTATGTATTCCGTTTTGCCTTGGTGCCGACTTTTCCCGCGCCATAATTCCTACATGCGGCTTGAGAGTCTGATTATTGTCAGTATTCCTCATGTCTTTTCTTATAGCTAAGGCAATGACCATCTATTCTATTTCTGTAGTGGCTGCTCGAGAAACCGAAGCACAGGCCATGATTGGACCTCTTCTGTTCTCGACAACTGCCACGAAATTCTTTGCTTTGGCCCAGTATGGTGAAGAATCCGTGAATCTCTCCAGTGTCCATGAAAGTTGTTTTGTCTATGTATTCCTGCTCTAGCTTTTCTATTCCCTGCTCGTGGTGTCCGGATACATGTTTCGTGGTGTTAGGGATACTCCATACAAATATCTGATCTTGCAGGGTACCTCTTTGGTGCTGTGGTGTGTTCGTATGCATTCTCCAAGGCTGACTCTACGAAAAAGAGCTCTGTCGGCTGGCGTTTGCGCCAAACGGCTCCTCTGAACCTTGAGCTGCACCTTATCAAATGTATTGGGGAGGCCGAACGATAGGAGCTTCTCATTCGATGTTTCGCGTCTTATATGCCATCCTTATTGCTTCGTCAGCATTTACTTTTCCCTGTCTGCTTATGGAATGATAAGGTACGAGTGTATTACTCTGCTGATGACACAGCTTTTCAAAATCTGAGGGTGTCTTGCTCCCCCCTGCTCTGTCCGATAATGAGCCACACGGGCTATCACCTGTTAGTTCTGTTGCATGGTTTTCCTAATCATCTTCAAAGCGTGGCGAGATGTGTTGTGCGATTGTATCCTCATTCCCAACACACTAATAACTGACCTCTCCGGAATAACTTTCCGCTCAAGCTTGATCTCAAGTTTGAGTTCAGGATCAGTTCTTTGTTTCTTGTTTTTTGTGAGGCGAAACACTTCTGATTTCTCCACTGAAAACTGTAGTCCCGTTTGTTTTGTATATTTTCTATTATGCTGGCTGTCCATGGGAGATTTTTCTCCTTTTTCGCCCAAATTTCCCTATGTTATCCATATCGTTATGGTATCATCCGCGTATAAGAAATGACGAATGTCGGGAATTTATTCGTGCTTTTGCCTATTCTAGTCAAGGCTACGTTTAAGAGTGTAGACGAAATGACGACACCCTGTGGTGTTCCTGTTGTTAGGGATATGGGTGATATTGGGTGCATCATCCCCTACTTTGATAACTTCTGGTCTCTGATGGAGGATGATGAACGGCAAACTTGCCCGAATAAGCGCTCTTGTATATTCAACGATAAAGCGAAGACTACTTCCCTGTCGGGCATTGCTATCACAACAGCTTCATTCGAAGAAAAAAGAACATAATGTAACATTATTGTCGCGTTGCAAAGAAGGTTATTTTTCGTAATTAATTTGCTTAAGCTTGGTCGCGTAGAGCTTCCTCTCAAATACTTCCCCGTGTGTAACGCCTCATCCACTGAATAAAAATCGCATTGCTGGGACGAGAAAAACCGAACTTATTGCTATTATTATTATTATTATTATTGTTAATTTTACGGTATAGAAATAAGCAGCACGCGGTAAGTGATATGTTAAGACGAGGCCCTCACATGCTATTAACGCATTCCTGCACAAAATCGAGTTACTCGCGTAACCTCTCCATGCCTCGTGAAGTGTCGCCCGATTTTGATTAACCTTTAAATTAAAATAAACGCATCACTCTAGTCAATGTACATATATAGCACCATCACAACTACCCAAAAGGCTCCCTTTCCTGCAAGAATGCACAGGAAAACGACTGCCACGCACGAATATCGACTGTATTTGTAATTTGTATTGTTACGACTAGAACGTCTTCATTTCTAATTAAATTCAATTAAATGTTTCATATATAATTCAGGAAAAGAAAGAAGCAGCAGCAGCAAGAAGCTACTGCAATGTGTAGCTTGACGTGGTGACAGCCCCTTAGTATGACAGCAGCCGAGAGTGCATATCAGAAAAGAAAAAAAAAACAAATAAAACAGATTGCACATAAGTTACTGAAGGAGTAATGATCACGCTAGTGGAAGATTCTTGAACATTAGTATAAAGTTTAATAATATGAATAATGTTGAGTGATATTTGGATCAACACTCCACGATGCCCTTGCAATGTTATTTTCGCAATTTCAAGGTCATTTTTTTCTAAGCTCTTTAACAATGCAGGCAGTTGGTGTTGGTATCAGAGCGCTTCATTCCCATAGCTTGTGGCACTTTTTGCTACCTCCCACTGTTTCGGATTACGGTTGTTGAATACAACAGCGTTGGTCTTAAGATTGGCTTTGTTTTGCTAAAGCCTTTACTTCGTTTTTTTTTTGCGTAGTATGTAGTAATAACAGATTTGCCTGTATTCGTTAAGTGATGGAAGTTAAAAGATTTGTAATTCTGCAAACAATTGAGCCGTGTGTGAGAAGTAAAGCAGATAATAAAGCATATTTTTATCTACGCCGTTTCTTGATATGAATGTTGGTCTACCTGCTTACTCCCACCAGTACCATTAAAAATGCTGTAAATGTTTTTTTTTCAGTATTCTACGATCTCCAAAACTAACTCGATTTTGTGGCCACATCAAAAAGCCGTTCAGCGGCGCGGTAAAGGTGTTTCTGCATGCACGACCCCATATCGCCTGATGATATGTAATTGCATGAAAAAATTTCACTCCTTCTATCCTCTTAACCATCCCGCTCCAGGTACAGGCCTTCCGTGGAGAGGTATGTATTCTGTGCTATCCTGGGTAGCGCATTGAAGCGGAAAGGGAAGCCACAGTAGGACGCATTGCCGATGGGGAGAAGGGGGGCAGTTTGGTATTGGTGTTATAATAAAAGCGAGATGACACAAGGCCTCTGTCATGCGAAACACTTGGTTCATCCTACAGAAAGAAGTGGGCCCTTTCTGATGAAAACGTTGTCACATTTACACACGTCACTCTAAACACGCATTGCTGCCGCGTTCCACAAAGGTTCATTCACGCAATTCTCAGCACAGCAATAGTTCACTTGAATCGTGGCCGCATTCTTTCAAAATTTGTTTTGCCCGATAAACTGGAGACAAAACCCACCTTCTGCTAATGGTAATTCGTCTGAAAATAAAAGAGACATATCGACGTCATAACGGAGATTCCTCGTTACATACACAATCTTACCATTTACTTCATTACAATATATAAAAATTTTTATTATATCTGTGACATCCCCTTTATTCTGATGATTTCAGCAGGTATCAGAATAATTTGCTGCAGCGCAGTAATTAGCTGTCAGCCGTGCTTTTAGAGTATATAGATTGTAGAGTTCTTCCAGAATTATACGAATTCCTTCATTCTAGTGCCGACAAGTCTATAATGTGGAAAAAGCAGCGGGTGTCTAACAATTGCAATGAGAAGTAATTTACTCATTCATTTATTCATTCATTCATTAAACAATACAGTTAGCCCTGAAGGGGCTCGTTACAAGGTGGAAGGTACAACTAACTTTCAGGCAATATTTTCCGCAAAATTTTAGTGATACTTTGCAGGGTTCTTACAAACAGCAGCGAAAATATACAAAAAGAAATTACGAAAGCATACCAAAAATTACAAACAAAGAGCAGTGTAAAAGGTATCGTGTTCAAAAGCAAAGGACAAGTGTAGGCAGCCTCGCGAGACAATTGAAAGCATATATGCAGAATAAAAGCTATATGTAGCCACAGTGTTATGCATGGAAAAGCCGTTTTACACTTTCTTCAAATGACGTTAGCGAAGAACATCTGATTTTGGATTCAGGTAACATATTAAATTCATCGATAGCACGGGCAAGTAGCTGAGCCTAAAGCAGTTCTTACGAGAAGCAAGGGACGCGATGTACATACTATGGCATTGCCTAGAAGGTCAGGAATTCAGGACGTTATTATATAGGACTACCAAATGTCGTGCATGGTCAGCGACAATATGTAACAGATAAGAGAAACTGGTCATGAATGTTTCGCGTAGCTAACAATTCTTACATAGCCTAATCATTCAATGTGCTGTCTAGAATGCGGTTCATGCCGGCAACCGTCTAACATTTCAATAGGAGCTGTTATCTTGCATTAAACAATATTTCGGAGTTTATTTGGGTTGGTCGATTTACAACACAGTCACAGTTGCTGGCGAAGCCAACATAAATACGAGAATAATTTACTCACCGGATACCAATTTTATGAAGACAACCAAAACATTGGGGGGACCCTAAAGCTTAGCCTTTAAGAGTTGAACGCGATAGTGATATCCTGTCGCTAGAGCATACTTCAAACACTCAGTGCATATTTTTTATTATATAATGTTACTGGAGTAGTTTAAATTGTGGATTACTACAATGTAATCGTTGAAGTTGAAAGTGGCTTGTGCCAGTGACGCGTTCGCATATGGCTGCATTCTGTGTAATGGGTAGCATGCTTCACGCCACGAGCAATTACGCCCGTTGAATGTTTTCGAACTCGCTATGCACCCGCTACGTGGTCTTAAAGGAATATGCGCAATAACATATGTGCCTTTTGTAAGTGGTGGCCAGCCTTAAACCATGAAGTCGGTATGATAATCACATGTTCTGGTGCCCGATGGCAATGTACGCTTGTACCACGCAAAATAACTGCGATATAACATCTCGTTTTGTGAAGCCTGTATACAGGACGCGTGCGTTTGTAAAGGATGAAAGTTATTTACGCTGGATTTCCAAGAAGAGGAAGATATTTTCGCTGTATTTCAAAGCAGACGCGTGGCCGTGTGGTAGAACACGTGCTTGCCACACTAACAGCCTGGGTTGGATCCTCATTCGGACCCGGAATTCTTATTAATTATTTCATTTGCATCTTCCTCGATTTTTCGGTAACGGACCAGATGATGGTTCTTCGCTCACAACCACCAACGTCGGAATTTCTGCTAAACGAGCTCTTGAACGCTATCGCGTTAAAAATGATAATTAATGTATACGACATTCAATGCTACGACATCTTTATCTGCAAAGAATATGAATTACGCGCATATAAAAAAATCTCTCTGTCTGCTTCTTGTCCACATACGCCAATAAGCCACATTAATCTTGAACGCTATTTCTAAAACAGGGTTGAAACTCCTAAGCTACTTTGTACAAAGTCACACATGACATGAGTTCTCATTCATGATAACTTTAAAAATGCATCAGAAATGGCTGTCAGAGAAATGTGAGGAGTGTAAAAAAAGAATCCACATTTATGCTTCTAGCAATTGCAAATCACGTTGCACACGTTTAGCATAAAAGACATGAAGTCAGCTATAGTATCAAGTTTCAAACAATGTTTCATCATAAACGCGCTAGAGAGAACCATAACGTATATTACCACAGACCTGTTCAAAGTACAAACATATCTACAGCACAAACAGTAAAAAAATAATCTATTTTGATTTTGATTAGGAAACAGAAGATTTTGAATAAAAGAACAAAGTGGTGCTCATTATTATTTAAAAAATATACGCCGTTTAATTATTATCGTCACCAGACGAATCGAGCAAAGGAGTGTTAAAAAATTCGGCAGATTCCACGCGTTTTGGGAATCGGTTTCATACGAAGCAGTCAGCCAGTAGTTGTCCATGATGCATTTCTTGGCTTTGGCCGAGGAGTGAAGAAGTAGATAGACGTCTTTTTCTAAGTGTAGTAGTTGCGTGCACATCGTGGGCTTACCAGGCGCGTCGACTACACTGGTGTTTTGAGGGTAACTTATCCTGACGTAACGTCAGCATTGACGTGAGAGACGAAGTGTCCTTTACAGTGCAGTGATAAGAATATCATGAGTAAATTTCTTCAGTTTATTCTTCCGGGTTTGAGCAACTCTTGAATATAGCTTAATAAAATATAGGGATACAAATGCACTGTTTACTTCACTGCTATGAAAGCGGAGCTAACACTAGAACCACAATAAACCTGACATGAAACCTGTGTCTTAGGAGTAAATATGTAATGTTTATTGCTTTGTTATAAAATTACGTAAATAACCAGCACTACAACCCCAACTGACGTTGCGCCGACCTTACGCCTGCACAGGTTCTTTTTCGAAAGCATTTTTATACCTGTCATGACTCTGTTGTAAAATAACTGATTGCCACGCAGAATGATGTGGTTCCATTCCCGCTGGGATCCTCATTTCTATTCTTTGCATTTGTCGGGTCAGCGATGCAGATGTCGGTTTCAAATTACTAATGCCTGTTTTCGCCGTTGCTTGGTAGATGCAAGTTCGCAACAACCTGTGGCTCATACCCGCATAACGCAGCCCGTTTTATACGGGGATGTGCCACACTTGTATGGGAAAATGGGACTGATGACGTATGCGGCAGGGTTTTCGCGTTTTAATGTCATGACCACCACTTATATTCGTCAAACCCTCGTGCTCTTGAAGGGTGAACATTGTGGGCCAGTTGGTTGATCATATCGTAGGGGTAAACAGCGCAAAGACAAGGACAGGAAAGGCAGACATACAACCGAGCCCGGCTTCTGAGCATTTGTTTGAGTTCTTTCGAGTGGCGGATAGGACGACCGAGTTCATTCAGAAAGGTCGACTTCCGCACTGGCGAGCGCTGATTCCAAGGAAGGCCCCCCATGGCCGGCAACACCATCCACACTTTTGGCGACGTCGTTCTCCCCGAGTCCGCTCAGCAACTGCTGAGCATGAGCCCAAAGTTCGCGCTTCCTCCCTGAAGTTCTGGAACAGCGCTACGTGTGGTTGTATGTGTGCCTTTTCTGTCCTGGTCCTTTCGCTGTTTCTACTACCTCTTACCCTCCAATGACAACACCAATTTAATGAGGCGATCAAAAGGGCGCCCAGACGTAAACAACTTGATAGAAACGTACATAGAAACACTTGAACTTTGGTTCGCAAAGAAATGCTTCCTTTTAAAAACTCCAGGCATGCGTGGATGATGTAGAACAGTTAAAGCAAAAAACTGGGCGACTGGCCTTTTTAAAGACCGGCATGACCACTACAATTAAAGATAAAAGGACTACGCCATAACCTACCCACTATATCATTACTCATCAGTATCTGGAGAAGCGAAGTGGCTAGAAGGCATTGTACGCACTTTCTAGACCGTGTTGTAAATGAGTATGAAGATTTAGCTTTTTGCAACAGAGGGGAGGCATTAAAAGTCCCGCTCATTAATCAAATCATAGACAGCTGCTATTGAATGGACACTTAGTATGGACACTTACCTCCGTAATCCGCGTCAAGGTCGTCGTCCACTTTTTTTGTAGAGAAAGAAATATAATCACTTTAGTACATCAACTCACTGTACATAATTCGGCCAGCGTAGAAGCATACATGACCGCTATTTATTTGTATAAATGTGCGGACTATTACATTCCTGCAAGATGTGAAACCAGTATTTTACCGCAAGTATTGCTTCTAACATCTTGCAAGCTCGCGAATTTCTTCTCTTGTATTGGCATCAAGATAAACGTACCTTTTATGAAGATGTTTGTGCGACCAGGTACGATTACTATTGAGGGGCAGTGCTCACTTCATTTCTTTTCAGATATCGTTAGCATAATACAACGCAATTGTAACCATAATTTGGTCCTCCTTAAATTTGTGAACAGGTTTGGGTTTGGAGAACGGTGATATCCCTTTCACGGAGAGAAAGCTGGGCACCTCCCGCATTTTTACGTCGTTATTTTTATAAAGGGATACGGAAACCGTCGGTCGCGAACATAAATGCGCAATACGCTTCCCCTAATTACAACGTTTATTTTTTTTTGGCAGAAAGCACACACAATCCTTCAGTGTCACAGCCAGTGACAGCCTCTAAAAAAGCCCTTAACCCTTAAACGCCCATAAGGTATCTAATGTAAATTTTAATGCAATACTCTTTGAAAACACTGTTTATTGTCCAAAGAACATAACGCAATGTCAAAAGTTTACTAATACGACGCAAAACAAAAATTGTTAGGGTGGGAACATACTTCCCTATGGGCCTTTGGCAGTACCCAACTTCTGGTAGAAGTTATAAAAGGATGGCCCGGCGGAAAGGTGAACATTGCACGTAGAGCAAGTAATCTTTGACCTCTTGTCATCCTGTTCACTTGAGCAGCACCGGCAGTATTTCAACAGCGTGAACGTAGCTGTTACTCAAGGAAAATGCAATACAAGTGAATGTGGCACTTCTTCAACTAGGCCGAAGGTTTTTTTCCTGTCACCTTGGAACGCCTTCGGGGTGCGTGCGTTGCTGCCCTTTATCTTCCACTGAATCCGTTCAGAAGACCGAAGAGCCAACGCCCCACACTGCAGTGATATGCTCAATGTCTCTTGCATCAGAATCTGAGCGAGTAATTATGAACAATGGTTCGTCAGCATCATCATCTTTCTTGCTGTCACAAGTATTTTTTATATCATCAGGTAAAGAAAAGTACAAATAAGGGCCTCCTCAACGGTCTAGCGCATTTCGATCTACAGAAAGTGAAAATCGCACCCCGAGGATTAGCATCGTGCAAGGCCCGTAGGGAAGTACATTCCCACTACATAACTACAATTCAAATGTGGATAACTCTAATACCTTGTTACATTAGGTTCTAAAAGTGAACCACATAATATCGATACCTTCGAGGCATTCAATAAATGCCTTTACTCACCTTTCTCACACTGCGACAAATTTATTCATCAACAAGTTATTGCAGCTTGTGAAAACGCGCGGGGCGAACTTCCGCGCAGAGAGAAAAGGGCCGGTGTCACCTACGGGAACTCGGGGACCGGGTAGGCTGGTTGAGTCAAATTCGCTCAAATTTTTTCCATTTGATTCTAAAGCATTACTCCAGATGTAGCAACCATATGAGGTCGGATGATTTAGACGTCTTGAAAATGGAGTCCGTTGAAACGAGGTGGGAAATACGTTCCCTACGGGCGCTTAAGAGTTAACCAGATTGATCCGCAGCCTGAAATTACCTTCTAGGAAGTTGAATATTTGAAATATATGCACGCATTTTGCGAAGATGTGTGTGACGTCACGTGCCGCACGGAGCAGAGCCGTCGTCTTCTACGAAAGTTTTCAGCCGCTGCAAATCGTTCAATTTCAGTGCCAAGCTGAAAGAAGTCGAAATGTCTAGAAAACATATTCAGCGCTAGCAAACAAGGACGTAGGGAGACGACAACACAATGCGCTTTTGTTGTTTCCCTATCTCCTTGTTTGCTAGAGCTGAATATGTTTTCAAGTACCGTTTACCAACACGCCCAAAAAATGGCAAAGCGAAATGTCTCGATTTTATGCGCGGCTGGCCACGGAACAACATCGTTCACCGTAACATGGACGCTCGCGCAGCAAGCTGCTTCTTACGTCACGGATCGCGAATGCGCCAGTGTTGCACGACTTTCAGGCCCCTCACGTGTATAAAAAAATATTCAAATAAAATGTAAGTGCTCGGATGAAATGCACTAAAATTTTGCCAGCTTATTTCGTAAACGCACAAGTACTAAGCTAAATAACAGAGATCATGATCGAAAATACTGTGTCATGGCCCCTTTAATGCAATAGGCCTATGTGGCTCATGAGTGCAGTATACGGCGTCTGGAAGTCTGAGAACGAATGGTGCCGGAAGCATAGGCCTCTCCCGAAAGCAGTGAAACAATAGTTGAGACGCAGACGAGTTAACTGTTGTGTGTTTGTGTCTGTGTGTGCGTGTGTGTGTGTGTGTGCGTGTGTGTGTGTGTGTGTGTGTGTGTGTTTGTGTGTGTGTGTGTGTGTGTTTGTGTATGTGTGTGTGTGTGTGTGTGTGTGTGTGTGTGTGTGTGTGTGTGTGTGTGTGTGTGTGTACGGAAGGGATGGGGGGCTCAGACAATGCAAATGGCAATGTAAGTTATTAGCGGCGATGTCTGGGGCCTGTCTCTAACATGGGACTTGTGAAACCGGTCCATGTTACAGTGACAAATATGCTGCGGAATGCATTCTGCAACTTTCTTCGCATTAGCAGTGATGATGCGAGTTTCATGCTCGCACACTCCCCAAGCCTTCAGTCACAAACTGTTACACATTTATCGCGTGCTGAATGAAACCTTTGCAGGTTTTATTTCGTGCTACGTTGTGATTTGAGATGATCGCCACCCGTCATGATCCCAGGGGACGACGACGATGAAGTGAAGTGGAAACGTTCGCGTCTCCGCTGGCTCCGTCTTCTTCGAATAATTGTTATAAAAAGATTTGCTTCCATCCTCAAGAACTGTACACCATTCGACAGATCTCGACGAGAGGATACTACCAAGCCCATTTTTTATCCGGTAGGCCATTTTTCGCCGTTTTTTGAGAGAGTGATTTAGCCCGGGCGCCCGCCCGCGCCGAAGGAACGGCATCATGCCGGAGGTGGAGATGGCGGATGGGGAAGATATCTCCCACAAAGACGCTAACGCGCCTGGGTGGAAGACCGCTTTGAGCAAGAATAAGCGTTCTCCCCGGCAGCAAGAGGCTATTTCTAATCAAAGTGTGGGAACGGCTGGCCGCTGCTCGGCCACCGCGCAGGACGTCGTTCGGCGTCCTGCAGCCGCATCGAGGCTTCCCCGCTTGCTGCGGAGCCATATTCGAGTCATTGTCCGACCGAAGGGAGGCCTGGATCTCATGAAGGTTAGCCTGATTCGTCTAGCCTAAGCCCTGGTGACGGCGGCAAAACTGTCCCTGAAGGAAACGAAGGAGGATATCGTGTGCCCGAATATAACTCAGAATATTCTTGTGGTCTCTACCCCAGAGCCCAAGAATGCGGGAGTCTACGCGGCACTGTGTTTAATCAGGCTTGGCTCGACTGAGTATCAAGTTTCTGCTTACATGGCGGCCTCCGACGATACGTGCAAAGGCGTCATCCGAGGCGTGGATTTGGACATCGATGAGCAACAGTTGCGGCCATGATCATCAACCAGCGTAACCCTGAAGCCATGGAGGTGCATCGCATCAAGGAGACGACTACAGTCGTCATTCTCTTCAGTGGCCTAAAGGTACCTAACTATGTCATGTGTGGCACGAGCATGCTAAGGTGTACTTTGTACAAGAGACAGACTGACGTTAGTTATGGGTCTGGAGCTCTCGGCCATCCTGCCGATGTTTGTCCCACCCCGAAGAAGTAAGTGTGCCGTGGGTGTGCTGTCAATGACCCAGCGGAGGATCACCAATGCCAGCTCAAATGTGCCTTGGGCGGGGGGGGGCACATCTAACGGCAGGCAAGTCTTGCAGACATCGTTTTCAAGTCCCCTTCGTGGTAGGGCGAAGAAGACGGCGTAGAAAGTGCGCCAAGAAACACCTGCAGGCCCAGGAGGGTCTGACGTCACGGGATTCCAGCGCAGCACCACCTTCGAGGATGCGATCTCCCTCGCCAGCTGTTGGGAGGCGCCTGAGCCGCTCCAAGGGGCGCTCTCGCTCATGCGGGCGCTCGTGCTCTAAGGGCCGCTCCCTCTCCAAGGGCCACTCCCGCTCCAGGCTGCACTTCCAAGAGGCTCCCACCACCTGGGCGGATCGAGCCAAGCCGAAGCAGGCGCAGCAGCCAGCACAGGTAACGCACGCGGCACTGCCAGAGCAAAAGGAAGACCCTAGGACCGCGTTTCTACTTCAGGAAAACGCTAGCTTGAAAGCTCAGCTTCAACAGATGAGGGTCGAGTTTGAAGCTCTCAAGAATTCAGCACAGGCCCCGGCGCGGCATTCGTCATAGGAGCCGCGGCCGACTAAGAGACGGATAGGTGCGGAAGGAGAGGTTGCGGCGTCGTCCGACTCAGACGTCCTTGGAGCAATCAGAGATTTCCAAAAGTCGGTTGCACGGCAAGCGGAATGCTTTGACCTCGTCGCATGTAAAGTCGCAATGATCGAAAGCAGGCTTGGTCTCGGCGAGAACTCTTTTGTTCCGGTGACGCCCGTCTCGCTGGTTTCCCCGGCGGGACCAAGTATGCTAATGGCTCAGGCCCCCGGATACAACCCGTGTATGTGGAGCCGTTCGCTAAACTTGACTTGTGTTTGAACGGATCTTTCATGTGTGTGTGTGTGACTAAATAGCCATACCTTAACTGTGCAAGCGCTAGTTTGAGCATAAGTGTTGGCGTTCGAACACAATTTATTTTATTCTGTTTATTTCCACCATGTGTAGCTTTCGTTATATTGTTCTGGTTATTAAGAGTTATTCACTTCACCCAATTTTGGTGTTTTAACTGCGCTAAGTACTTTTACGTGTAGAAATATTATAAAACGGAGTTTGTACCACCAACTGCAATGACATTTTCTGATAAAAGCCAAACCTAATAGTTTATCCGATATTGTAAGTTCTCTAGTCATAAGTTACAGATGTTCAAGGGATCTGTGCTGTGTCAAGCTTATCAATATTTTCTTTGTTGCACAAAACTCGCTCTAATGTTATACATACTGCACGATATGCATGCATGTGTTGCTACTAAGATATAAGATTACGCAGCGTATTTATCTGAGAACACAACAAATATAAAATGCTTTTTTCGGGATCTTGGCGTTGAAACAATTAAATAACTTGAGGAATCTGTTTCACCGAATGATTATTGTGTATTACTAAATTCCGGTAAATAGCTTTCAGGATTCTGCTTATTGGCAATTGTTGGAGAAGCATAGTTTTGCTTAACGCTTACTGCGCCCGTCCTCGTGTCACCTTCATTCGTCCTGTCATTGCGCTGTTTTGTCAAGTTGTAAGTTATGTAACTAGAAAACCTTTCGCCGCTTCTCCAGTTTACATACTTTATTGTGATGACCTGTGGTTCATGATCGGTGCTTTGTAAGTCTCAGATTATCTGCCTTTTCTTCCCTGCACAGCTATTAAACAGCCTATGCTGCATTAGTAAGGAGTTCTGCTGTTTTAGCTGACCAGGGTCATTGAAACGAGTGACCATAATTTAGCAGTATGCAATAGTCATTTAGCGAAACCAATTTCTTACATTATATTATCGTGTCAATGTGAGCCGCCTGAAGAACACTACAGTTTTATTCGCAAGCAAACACATAACTACACCAAGGTGGTAATGTGGGCATGTTGGTATTCCATGTTTATGAAGGGTAAGAGCACACTGAAGACGAACACACAATGAAGGCACACACACGCACACACATAGCGTTACTTTCAACAGTTTATTTTTGTGATCTCGAGACTACTTATAGGGCAAACCATGAGCACATCTGCTGCGCAGAAGTAACAGCAACATTACTAAGCATCATAACGGACACCAAGGAAATCAAATTCTTTTTTTTGTCAGCGCGATAGAAGGCATACTAACACATCTGTCACGCAACTTTTCAATCTCTCCTGCTTCGATTATCTCGCGTGTAAGCCAATTTCTATTTCTTGACAGAACTCTGCACGTGTCGAACAAAGGCAGACAACCGCACTTCTTACAATGTATTGCTAAGAACCCACCTGCCACGTTTCTAACATTGAAATGGTGTTCACGCAGATGTGCTCATGGTTTGCCCTATAAGTACTGTCGAGATCACAAAAATAAACTGTTGAAAGTAGCGCTATGTGTGTGCGTGTGTGTGCCTTCATTGTGTCTTCGTCTTCAGTGCGCTCTTACCCTTCATAAACATAACTACACATAACCTAATTTTACAAGTTACCTGCACTGGATACATGATGAATGTGATACCGTCGTGTATGCGAAGTGGTATTGTGCTTTTGTGTAATAAATAATATTTATATGATGTGCATAGCATTGCATTCCCTTTAAGAAACACATCGTATGAGTACCATGGTACACCTGCAGAAATTCACATTTGCCTATGTGGATGCATACTTATGCATAGAACTCACCTTTCACTTAGACATGGTCGATGCATAAAGCTAATGGGGCATCGTCGCCTAGGAGCTGTATACATTTGTATTGGTGCGCGTGCAGGCTAAAAGGGTAAAGTTCAGATCTTCGGCATCAAATGTATAAAAAGTTCTACCAGAGCACGCTTCTTGCATTTATTCCGCAGCATACCCTTTTTTTTTGCATT
Organism: Rhipicephalus appendiculatus; assembly: GCA_030522465.1. Classification (NCBI taxonomy): domain Eukaryota; kingdom Metazoa; phylum Arthropoda; class Arachnida; order Ixodida; family Ixodidae; genus Rhipicephalus; species Rhipicephalus appendiculatus. The sequence goes on from JALIZH010018496.1 coordinate 29,012, forward strand.
TGTGACTGTGAGGAGTCCCATGCCACTGAATATGCTGGCTATGCACTGCAGTTATACCTTCACATAACTAAGAAAGCAATAGGTCATGTCGGGAGCATACTGTATGTTACACTCTTTGTAAAATTTTTGGTGATTGCTCCTTATGTATTTATTTTAGGTTTTCCGGGAACAAATTTGCTGTACAGAAAGAACAGTCTGGTCCCACTTCTGTCCAAAGAAGCAGTCGTCTGAGCAGCTGAAGATGGATTGTGCAACCAGCAGTGAAGAGCTGTGGTTTTGTAATGTGCAAGTGTATGAACAATCACACTACGTTCATCTAACCCCAATTACATAACCTTGTCAAATGTTGTGATTGTGTAATGTCTAAGTTTATACACTGTTACATATAGTGGGCTGTAAATAAGCCTTCAGCAAGTTTCTAGCCATGCATTTTCGCAGTGTTTATATATAAAGCGCGCACATGCTAGAGATAGTACCTCACTCTCTTGTGTAGTTTGCTACTTTGTGGTTTTTCACTCGGTGCTTTGTGACTTTTTTGCAGCAGTTATAATAACAGATCATTTGCTGTTGAAATTTTGGCTTAACAAAACTGCCAGTACTTGTCAGTAAACTCAGTGTATCGAACATTGTTTTGGAATTTATTTTTGAGTTTTATGATAAGCTTTTAGTTTTGTCACGATTTCTTTCAAAACAAATAAATACTCATATTTCATTCAATTGCCAATGATTCTGTTGTCTTTGCTTGGAAAGGGATAATCCTTAATATTTGTCTGAACAAGCCTATGTAAAATTTCATTCTACTGCTGCGCTGCAGGTCCTGTTTCTGCAGTGCGGTCGTGACCATACCGGCCCTATTACATGCATTTCCTGCATATTATCGCATTCAGTATGAGCTGTAACGTACAAGCCGTAGTCAGATTGCTCAGCTGTTTTTATTGGACACACAATCCATTTCTTTTGAGTAGGTGGAAAAAGTTTCATCATTTCAGCAATGTGCACAATGTTCTACTACACTCATGTACTTTCCCTAAAAAGAGATAATATGGTAGCCTGCTGATCAAAACGACATTCTGAGTCCTTATGATGTTGCATGAGTTGTTACGAAGAATCGCTGCTCGTGTATCAGCTACAGCTGTTGGGTGGCAGCGCCAAGAAACTCGACGACAGCCACACTGGTGTGGGCACTGCTGCAGTTTTTGGAACTTTTTATCAATCCATTTTTTTTCAAGGGATTGCAGATTTCTGAATCATCTCCTTAACAGGAGAATTCTTTCTAGAGTGCACCTGAACGGATTGGATACACGCTCATGTCTGCAGTGCCCCAAGGGGGGCTGGCTGGGAAGAAGCATCATGTGTTTCCCCCTTTTACTGCCACCCTTTCCAGGGTGTTTTTGTCTATTACACCCCACTCGAACGGGTGTAGCTTATTGTAACACCCATAGTTTAGAGGTGTTCACAAACACCTGTTAAAGTAGGGTGTAATCTTTCCTTACACCCTACGTTTTTAAGGGGTGTTTCTAAACACCCTATGTTTAGGGTGTTTCTAAACACCCTAAAAGAGTGTTGCCCATGGGACAAAATAAATACACCCTTAAGGGTGTAACATTTTTTACTGAGTACCGGGGAGGGCCGCTGGAGGAAATCTACTCGCCCCTCACGAACCTTGAGATCGAGGAGGTGCTTCATACGCTTAATAGTCGCTCAGCGCCGGGCCCTCCCTATCGAAAAAATTACACCATCTCCCGCTAAAGGGAACCATGTGTAGATGTGAAGCAGCGGGCGCTAACGCTTACACTGGCGGTGGCGTTGACGCTGGCGCTATCGCAGCGTTGCGCAGGAGAGAAAACTGAGGAGGCGCGCAAAGCACGCAGTGATGGAGCGGTGTTTCCTACTGGAACATGCCAATCGCTGCTAATGGGCAATGAGAGACAGAAGACTCCGACTGGACACAGAGACCCGCAGTCGGCTTTTAGTTAACGCGCACGCTGCGAATTTTTATTGTTCAACAACGCACAGGAGAAATATCCCACCGGCACCACATTGGAGGTCAAGATCCATTGCCATATATACGGGATGAAAAAATGAACGGTTGTGCAGCGCGAGCAGTCGGTTTTTTCAACCAAGAAACTCGCTAGCAGACGCTGCCTGCGTCGGCGTCTCGAGGCGAGAGGGGGGGGGTAGCGTAGGAGAGGAGAGAGAGGGGGGGGGGCGCGCATGCGCAGTGGGGAGGGGGGGTGTGGACGCTGTGGGCAGGGATGCCTAGAGGAGAGAGAGGGGAGCGTATTAGAGGAGAGAGAGGGGGGGACGCGCATGTGCAGTGGGAGCGCGGGGAGGGATGCCTAGAGGGAGAGAGGGGGGGAGCGTAGGAGGGGAGAGAGGAGGGGAGGCGCATGCGCAGTGAGGGTGTGGCTGGTTTGCCGCGGGGAGGGATGCCTAGAGGAGAGAGAGGGGGGAGAGGAGGTTTTTTTTATTTTTTATTTTTTTTTTGAAAGGTTTGCGCATGCGCAGTAAGGGTGGTCACGCCGGCACACCACCACCACCACCACCACCACCACCACCACCACCACCGGATTAAGCTTCGCCATAAGATGCTTCACATCTAAAAAACAGCGTTTCCAGTGTATCCCAGTGCGTTTCACCCGCGCTGGGTGACGCTGGAAATGCTGTACAGTGTGTCCCAGTGTCTCCCAGCGCGCTGGGAGACACTGGGACGCACTTTACAGCGTGGTCAGCGTCACCCAGTGCGCTAAAACGCGCTGGGACACACTGTGCAGCGTCGCCCAGTGTCTTACAGCGCGTTGGGAGGCACTGGTCACGCTGTACAGTGTCTGCCCGCACACTGGGAACACCGGTGGCACATTGGAAAAAACTGGGCGCGCTTGATGGACTTTCTATAAGACTTTATATTGGATCGCGAGATGTCGACCGTAAAATTTACCGAATATTTTCAAAATGTTCTATCCTGTGTGCTACACATATATAGCTTTAGTTTCAGTTAGGCGACGGATGTGCTTGTAGGCTAAAGCAATCATCTGTCGATCGCGCGTGCGCTTTCCTTGAAATGTGCTCGAGTGTCATCAATGTAGTTTATAAACCACATCGAAAGAACTCATCATTCGCAACACAATATGGCAGTAGTATTAGTCTGATAATCAAGATCAACCTGCTCTAGCAGTCAGTCGTTCCCGCTCGTACCGCAGAAAGCCGCACGTCACCGGCAGCAGTTAGCCGCTGTAAGGCCTAATCTCGGCGTTTTCAGCTTCTGATTTGTGTAATCGAAGGTACAAATATGACCTCGCTTGGGTCAGTTATGATCGAAACTAGATTTTAGCGGTTATTAGACTCTTTGTAATGGAATATATATCCACGATCTTCACAGCGACCGTGGCTCACGAAGTGCAGTCCTAAGCCTAATGCTCGTTTCGGCTAGAGTGAACTACTGCATATCTAGTACGCGGAACGTAAACAAGGGGACAGAAAATATGTTCAAACGGATGACGAAAAGTACAGTGTTCAGTGAGCAGCTCAGATGCACGATGTTTGCTACGTAGGTATGACTAACTCTTAGCGAGACAGTGCGATTGCCGCAACACATGTGATTGCGCTCGGAAGTTTTCGTGCAAAACGCGCCGGGGAGACGTTCTGATCCAAGGCAGCCCATAACAAACAAACAAACAATCTCCTGTCAGGTTGGCGCGAGCACGGAGAGACGAAAATCTGCGTTTCTAAGCGAGAAAACATTGCTATTGGATGCCGGAATTAGCTATAACATGAAGAAAAAATAACTGGAAGCTTGCCTTTCGACTGTAGCGTAGTGGGTAGCGTGTCAGGCTCAGAATGAGTAGTTCGTCAAGGTAGCTGGTTCGAATCCTGCGCGCTCGTCGTTTTTTTTTTCATTTTTTTTCTTTTTTTTTGTCCCAGTGCTCGTGTTTCAGCCTTAATTACGATGTGGGCATAACCAAAATTTTAAAAACAATTTAAAAGCCCGATTTTGGCCCATAACGCGTGTCCCAGTGTGCAGCGCGCCAGCGTTCAGTGTGCCCCGTGCAGCGTGCCAGTGTCCCAGTATCCAGCGCCACACTGGTCCCATAATCAGGTATAGTGCTGGGACAGTGCCACTGGGTTGTTCGATAGGGCTGACGAAATAACGAACAGGCTGCTGCGTAATCTCGATGATAAGTCCATCGCTAACATCTGCCACTCAATATTCACTCACTAATGACCAGGTTTGCTTAGTTTATATTAATGGCCGGCTCGAGAGGCGCGTACGCGGCATCGCAGTGCGTCTGAGTGGCACATTGCTACTAGTGAACCAACCTCTATCATACTACCTGCGTTCTGTGATTACGCTTCCCGCTAGGAGCAGGACAGACCGCTGGTAAATTTCAACAAGTCTGCTTACCCATGGCTGAAGTCAGACCGTTGAAGACGTTCGCGAAATGTTTCCAGCGAGCGATGAGCGTTTGCACACCAACAAAGATGTTCTTCTTCTTCTTCTTCTACTTCGAGTAGACAGCGCACGCGCAAGATACATATTAGTGATCATTGCTTGAACGACGGCAGAAATCTCTTGAAGTTTGGAGTGAGTCCTTCGGGGTTTATTTTTTTTGGAGGAAATTCGGCGTTTATCGGAGTTATTTCGCGTAAATATCCAATTCTGTGAAATGCGGTGTTTGATTTTGCAATATAAGTCGGTGCAATGTGTTCTGATTAATTTTATTTCCAATGAAGATGTCTTGGATATTGTTGCTGATAATCCCATTCCTCCATCCTTTCATTCTGTCTCCCTTCTTGTTCATTCACTCTGTTAATGTGGCTGTCGACGTACACAGCTGTAAACTCGCCAAGGTATTTTTGGGGGCCAGGAGCTAGTCAGAGAGAATAAAAGATTGATTGCGAACAAATAAGTCCTAGTGGGTGGGCCTCCTAGTCCGGAAGACCATTAGCTCTTGCCGCCGTCCGGGCTCGGTCGACCAGGGCTTGTTGCTGCACTGGGTCAGAGCTCGAAAGGGTCGCCTCCCACTCGACTATTGTAGGATTATGGTTGGCCGATATACTGGGATGGTTTGGCACTCCCAGACCATGTGAAATAAAGTGGCCATCTCGGGACAGAATATACATTTCGGAGTGTACACCGAGGGACCTATCTTGGACAATACATAAGGATTCGAAAAGGCTAATGAGTGTATTCGTCGCCACGCGACCTGCGTTACCTTGTCTAATTTAGGATCAGGGGGGGGGGGGGGGGGTAGAGTGCGTCTACTCAGCCTAATGTGTTGCAGGATATCAGCATAAGAAAGGAAAAATAAAGGAACTCTTATTATTATTATTAAAATAGCGAATACAACGTAGCCTTAGATCAAATGATATCCGAACATGAAAACATGCGAACACACAAAGTGTTATTTAGATCTCTGGAAGGTTTCATGGCATAAACACATGTACAAGCAAGAACACCCGAATACACAGCGCTTACGTTTGTTTGTATTGCAATTTTAAAGCTTGATACCCCTAATGCACGCATACATTACGACGTTGCTGCCGCTGATGGAGGTGCGCTCCGTCCGAATGATGACTCTCAACTTCGAAAACTTCTTTTTAACAATGAAAGCGATCTTTTAAAACAGGCGCTTATTGGATAAATCAAAATTGTCAGAAATTTTACGGGCGAGTGTTAATTGGAATTTTTGCGCATTTATACGAAAACATGAAACCCTAGTTAGCACCTCATATTAAACCACTGCGGTAGTGCTGTGGTTACGGAGCTCGGCTAGAGACCCGAAGGTCGCAGTTTCGATTCCGGCCGCGGCAGCGTCCTTTCCGTGGAGACGAAATGGTAGAGACCCGTGTAGTGTGCGATGTCAGTGCACGTTAAAGAACATGAGATGGTCAAAATTTCCGGAGCCCTCCACTACGGCGTCCCTCATAATCATATCGTGGTTTTGGGACATAAAACCCACATATTAAAAACAAATTATAATACACTGTGAACCCTGCATGTGGGGGGCCGGACCTTACAAATATTCGCATACTTAGAACGTACAAGAACACTGTGGCACGTGAACTTTTGGAGGCGTATTTTATCAATGTGAAACGAGATGTGTGCATCAGTGACACGTCTGTCACCATGCGTAAAGCAGAAGCGCAATACTGTGAAACAGCCTCGTGCGAATAATGATGGTGAGAAGAATTTCCGTAAGAAACGCCACCCTTTCAGCCAAGCCGTTCAATATGACCGCGTGCAAGCTGCCGGCTCCTGACCGTCTCTGTCACGATTTTCCAGGTGCGAAACACCTTAAGCGCTCCGGTTGTCGGTGTCTCCTGTAGTTGTAGCCCGGCGCGGTGTTTCCTGTCATCTTCCGTCACGGCGAAGCACCTGACAAAAGAGTCATGCTTTCGCCGCCAGGGCGAAGCAATGAATGGGATAGCAAGAAATTGGAATGCCACACGAAGAACGAAAAGCAGCTAGATACTTGCAGCGCTGCGTTGAAGCACAAAGAAGGACGCTCGAAAAGAACGCACAGGTACACATAAGACAAGAGTGAACTAACATAAGTCACTGTGTTATGTTTTTGTGTTAGAGCAACGCGCTGCAACTGCCAGCTATGCAGAACCCGGTGCTCTTAGATATTTCTTTTTCTTTTAAACTGCGGCGCGTAGAGTGACCCCTCTGCGTCTCCTGCCACACGGCGGCGCCTGACGCAAGGTGTGCCCGGTGGTCTTTTTCTTCGTTCCACATCACGAGTGGGTCCGGAAGGGCCCACTTTTTCATGCGCTTCTCAAGGGCTGTTTTCAAGTTTAAAGAAAATGTTGCAGCGCTGCGTGATAGAAAACACGCTCAAGCTCCTCCGAGATCATCCTCGATAAAAAATTTGGCAGATCCCAAGTACCATGGGAATCGATGTTATGCGAAGCATGCGGAGGCAAGGTGACTGGGTTCTAATTCTTTTATTGAGCAAAACGTTACCAAATGACGGTAATGATATGTACAAATGTTGTAGGCCGCACAGACATATGTTCAACAGTTGCATATGTTTCATACAACAAGCTCTTTACAGTTGCGTAACGGTGCCAACAGAAACACGGGTATTACCAACACCAGAAGTGGTAAGCTGATATGTAGCACTAGTGGTTGCGAGGATGGTAGCCCTGGATAGCGCTTCGTGGACCAACTACAGTGCATGGCGTTTAAGTATACAATTGACGTTAGCACGACCTGACGCCTGCCTCATACGGCTACATATGTAATGCTCATAAAATTTGATAGCCTGCACTGCAAACCACAATTGACGTTTCACCAACATAACGCCTCCATAGGGTCTTTTTCCAAAGCAGTTCCGAGACCTGGCGTGGCTCTGTGGTAGAATACTTGATTGCCACGCAGATTGCTTGGGTTAGATTCCTGTTGGGACCCTGGTATTTATTATATGAATTCGTTGGGCCAACTCCGCTGACGTCAGTTTTTCTTAACGCTCTCGCATATAAGTTACTATTCTCTGTCCTGGCCGTTCATGGGTAGATATAAATTGTCAAACACCTGTGGCACATACCCGCATACCGTGGCCCGTGGAATACGGGTATGTGCCACACGTGTCTGCAGGAAAGGGTTTGACGATGTATGCGACAGGATTTTCACGTTATTCATGTCATGACTAGCCAGACATATTCGTCCATACGTCTTACCCTCCCATACAAATTTTGGTCTACACCAAGTTAAGGAGGCAATGACGAGAGCACCCAGACGTAGGCGGCTAGATAGATAGATAGATAGATAGATAGATAGATAGATAGATAGATAGATAGATAGATAGATAGATAGATAGATAGATAGATAGATAGATAGATAGATAGATAGATAGACAGAAACGCAAAAGTGCTTGCAGTACGCAAAGAAATGCTTCGCATTTAAAAAGAAATCATTTACTGCAGTTTCTGGTTTAATTACCGAAAATTTGGAGGTTGACACGCGCATTTGACGACATATGCAATCAATACACCAAAATAAATTCAGAAGTAAACTACAGAAAGTTCACAACAAACACACAGAGCTCGAAACCACTGAATCAGCAATTGCGTACGCTAACCACTATACCGCACCCCAGTACAGAGAAGCGTGAAAATTAACGGGGTTGTATATGCAGGCACCGTCTGGACGCTACGCGTTCTGCCATGTTAGTCAAATTAGCAAGATCCTTCATATTAGACTTCATTATATGAGACTTCAGCCTTCAGTGTTTCGCAAGCAACCATTCGGTGATGACGTTAGTGAACATGTAAAATGCGTTGGACTGGTTTTGTCTGCGCGCATGCTTTCAGCGAATTTGAGCGCTTTATGAATGTGTATATATACATATAAACTTTCCCATATATGCTCCGGTCCCTGTACCAACCTTGCTCGTTTCTCATTGTACAGAACACGGTTGGTCATTTTGTTCAGCGAAAATGTCTGTTTAATGTCAGAAAAACGAAATAAAGAAACAACAAACTTTATTGAGCAACTCATGTCAATTCTGCAGCATCGTGCGTACACATAAATTAAACAATTTAGTTTCTTGAATACAGAAGATAGGATGGCTTCCCAGCATTCTAAAAGATACCTTCAAAAGTGCAATGTTTTATCCGAATAGATGCTGTCCGGCCGACTTCAGGAAGTGCAACAGCACCATAGACAGCTGCTGAGAGCGTGTTCGTAGCTGCAAGATGTCTCACGAGGCGCAACGCTCTCATTAATCGATTTCCTGAAAAGTTAATCGCAGAATCGTTCATTATTTCCTGCTGAACTTTTCTTGCACTTTTAGTTTCGTCACATGGCGTGTGTTAGAAATGCCGCATTCGTAAAAATTAGATGAAAAACTGCTCTTTCACACAACTGCAATGTTACAGTTCTCAATGTGTTATAGTGTTCCAGAAGCCCGTTGTCGAGTTTAATGTTTCACGTTTTCATAGCGACAAGCTTCTGGGCCCACTTATTTATCAATAAAGCTTGCCTTTCATTTGAGAGATAGAACACCTAAATGATTCCTAGAAACGCTACAAACGACTGAAGTCGCCGATGCAGTCACCGACTGCCTGCGTTAGCGGTGCTAAGTCTTTAGCTAGACATACAATTGTAACACCCAATCTTCCCAAATCACTTTTTAGATGTGAAGCATCTGATGGCGGAGCTTAATCCGGTGTGCGGCGTGACATCCCTTACTGCGCATGCGCAAACCCTTTCAAAAAAAAACCTCCTTTCCCCCCTCTCTCTCCTCTAGGCATCCCTCCCCGCGGCAACCACACCCTCACTGCGCATGCGCCTCCCCTCCTCTCTCCCCTCCTACGCTCTGCCCTCTCTCCTCTAGGCATCCCTGCCCGCGGCGTCCACACTCCCACTGCGCATGCGCGTCCCCCCTTATCTCTCCTCTCCTACGCTTCCCCCTCTCTCCTCTAGGCATCCCTCCAGCGGAGTTTACACCCCCCATTGCGCATGCTCGTGCCCTCCCCCCCTCTCTCCTCTTCTACGCCCACCCCCCCTCTTTCTCGCCTCGCGACGCCGACGCAGGCAGCGTCTGATAGCGAGTTTCTTGGTTGAAAAAACCGACTGCTCGCGCTGCACAACCGTTCACTGGCCACTCCGTATATATGGCAGTGGATTTCGACCTGCAAGGTGGTGCCGGTGGGAGATTTCTCCTGTGCGTTGTTGAACAATAAAAATTCGCAGCGTGTGCGTTAACTAAAAGCGGACTGCGGGTCTCTGTGTCCAGTCGGAGTCATCTGTCTCTCATTGCCCATTATCAGCGATTGACATGTTCCAGTAGGAAACACCGCTCCATCACTGCGTGCTTTGCGCCTCCCCAGTTTTCTCTCCTGCGCAACGCTGCGATGAGCGCCAGCGTCAAGGCCCCGCCAGTGTAAGCGTTAGCGCCCGCTGATTCACATCTACACACGGTTCCCTTTAGTGGAAGATGGTGTAATTTTTAACTTGCAATAAGGCTTTGTGCGGAGTTCACGTAAGTTTTCTTTTAAAAAGCGGCTAAAATTTCTGATAAACAACGCCCATTAAAGCATCACTGAAAACAAAACAATTCTTTAACAGCTGTACTTGCTACAGCTGATGTTGAGCACTCACCGAGGTTACCATGTTTCGATGGCCCAGCCAGCGTGCTTGTAAATCTATAGCAGGCGGGACAGCACTCGCGACGCTTTATAGCGCGAGCTCGTCAACCATGTGTGTTTTGTTCGCGAGGAACGTGAATTTTAAGCAAGCGGTGACCGTTACATATCAACAGCGCACAGCTAAAATCCCGTGGAGTAATGGCAGCCTTGTTTACACACCTCTAAGGCGATCCCCCAGACGGCGTGTAGCATATCGATTGCGTAGGACTTCATTTCAGTAGCGGATCACGTTCACCACAGCGCAAAGGTGATTCAGTGCAACAAAAGTGACAGCAATCGCAATTACAAAACAAGAACACATCCACAACACGCCGCAACACCATCGAGTGCTAGCTTGCCGCGCATACGACTAGAACATCACGCAGCGCACAGATACAGCTTGGGCGCGAGCACATTTTTTTTGTGTGTGTGGGAGCTTTTCACAATTGCTCAATATTGCTACATGCATATTGCCAATGACTGGGGCCATCCACAAGTGTGCACGACGAGGAGGACGAAGAGCTGTCGCGGCTGGCACCCTGAGCTCAACTGGCCAGCGCTGCAACCGCTGCTTTAAACATATATTGCATAAAACATTCGTTGAACAGGCGTCTCGTCATTCACATAACATATTTGGTGGAGGTATGACGTTCCCCGTCCTCGCCACAAAGCTTCTCAGCGGTCGCACCATTCAGTCACCGGTAATGGCTTCCACTGACAACAACCCGTCTTTCTCTACACCTGCGGCGCCCACGACAACGTACGTCGTGGTGCCCAACCTCCGCGATTACTGAGAAAGTTCCTACGGTCACGAGTTTTCCTGTAGCCCAGTCAGTCAAAGACGTCCCGAGTTTCGGGGGGACTTTGTTCCTACTTCAGAAGGTTCGTGAAAGATTTTGCAACAATCGCTCGACCACTCACTGACCTTCTGAAGAAAGTCGTGCCTTTTGCGTGGGGTTCCGCTCAAGCTGCCGCTTTGTCTCTCCTCATCAAACTTTTGACGACGCCACTTATATCGGCCCACTTTGACCCATCTGCTCCGACAGAGGTCCGAACCGATGCTAGTGGTCACGTGATCGGAGCCGTCCTAGTCGAACGCCAACGGGGACACGACCGCGTTATAGCCTACGCTAGCCGCCTCTTTACAGCTGCCGAGCACAATTATTCCATCACAGAGCGTGAATGCCTTGCTCTTCTCGGGGAAGTCTCGAAGTTCCGTTCACATTACAGCGAAAGCTGTTATGAGATCCCAACAAGGGTGCCGTAGTTGTCCGCTGCCGCCGCCGCCGTTGTCCGTAACCGCTATCGCACGAAATAAGAAAAAAAAACTAAATTAGAAAAAAAAATCCTGGATGGAACGGGTTCGAACCTGGGTCCGATCCGTGCCAGCCCAGTGCTCTCCCACTGAGCCATTCCGGTTTTTTTTGTCTTTAATTCATGGAATCAACACCGGTAATTATTGTGACCTGCGCACAGCATAATTCGTCACATTGGAATTACCTTAACATACACAACACCCACATTCTTTCAAACAGTAGCGAGTATTTCAAGTCAGGCAAACACAAACAAGCGTCTAGAAGGACAACACTGCGCACTTGAGCAGCTTCTTCTCTGAAGACAGACCTCGTCGACCGTGGTGGCTCGGCGCGTCTTTTTTTCTTTATTACCTATAATTTACATTGTCATGTCAGAAACATACCTATTGAACAGAAAATACGATAAAAAAACAGGCATAACAATGGTGGTACTATAAAGGAAGGTCGACCTGTCGAAGATTTAAAACTGGTGCTCGAAACTACTGCGCACAAAAACCCTACACAAGCGTTATGTCGGGAAGGAACCGCGTTAACATACCCAGTAGAACCTGGTGGAAGAGTAACATAACAACCAGGAAGGAAGGAAGGAATACAAAAGGGAGAAGGCAGGGAGGTTAACCAGGCGTCACACATTATCAATTACATTACGAATGGATCATTGAATGCTTCCACCCCATTACAAAGGGCTCAGCCATATTCCTTTATTTTGATCAGCCGCCGAATCAATTTATAGAATGGTGGGTACCTTGCAAGCGTACTCGCATTAGCCTCAAGAGAGTTTGCAACTGGTTCTAGAAATGGCGTTCTTCCACCTTTCGCTGTGACCGTGCTGCGCTTTCCGAGCAAGCGTGTCGGTTTTTACAGCGAAAGCTGTTATGAGAACAAAAGAAGGGCCGATTCTGGTGCCGTAGTTGTCCGCCGCCGCCACCGCTGGTGTCCGTAACCACTATCGCGCTAAAGAAGAAAAAAAAGCTAAATAAAAAAATCACAGCATATCGACGGGGTGAATGATGAAGAGTTGGGGCGAAGCTCGTGGAGCAATCATGGTTACACCGTGAAATCTTCAGTGGTTTCGCCCAGCAGTAATCAACGCGATAGTGTGTGCGAGATCCGCCTGGCGCCGCGCTCGCGTCGCGGCGGCCTCTCGAGCTCGCACATCGGGATCGTGCCGACGAGCACGAGCCGCAGCGGCCTTCCGCACCCGGCGCTCCTCGTCGTCCATGGTCCGCCAAGCAGCAC
>JALIZH010018497.1:0-58803 GCA_030522465.1 Rhipicephalus appendiculatus
AGCACTGACGAAAATAAACAAAAACGGGGAACAAGCTGGCACAACCGCAGATAAGTTACACTAATAAATAACTGTACAATATAGAGGTATGGCGGAAAGTAACTCACTATTAAGAATTGATTATAATTTTTATCATATCTAACCAATATCAATGCAACAAAAAACATTTTGTTCCTTAAAACCAGATAATTTATTACATATCTCGCTTATGCCGCTGGAAATACCAGAGGCATGACCTCAAAAAGAGTTGTGGGTTCGTGCGTTGTTCGGAACACGTTTGCCAGGAAACTGGTTGGGGCGTCGTGGCCCCCCAAAATGGCCTGCAAGGAGTGCTGACACCCAGTGACATTTCATTTCAAGGGTGGGCTGTACTGGAAGTTTATCGCGCAGCACGAAAATCGTATTGGTGAATTCGAAGAGCCAATTCGGGAAGTTTTCGCAAACGCATCACAGGAATATCCGCAGAAGTCTCTCGCAAACACGTCCAGTCCTTTACGAAAAAAAAAAATAAAAAAAATTACTGAATAACGGTGGTTCTTACTTGAAATTTTTAGCAATTCATAACAATTCTCCAACTGTAAGCAGTCAAAATGCTTTTGTTTCACTAAAGTTGGTTAAGTATTACAACCGTTATAAGCAAATCTTAATAAGCACTTTTTTTTCGCCCACCCTGTAGATATAAAAGGTTTTAAGAGGGAAAGGAAAGATCCAGAAAACAAAAAAAAAAACGAAATGCGAGTCTATAAAAGATGGAAGTATTACTTCATTACTTCATTAGCTGAACCTAACTGGGCCATTATTAATTTTTTTCGGCCTCCTTGTTCCGAAGCGGGCGACTAATAGAAATGATCGTCGTTATCACCGGCTGGTATATAGTGCGGTAAATGTTCTTGAAAGTGGCCGTCACTGCCATCGCCGCAAACCTTCCAACCGCACACGCGAGAAATCGAGCGGCTCCTACGCTTCCGCAGACAATGGCGCTCTAACGAGGCCCTGTTCCGCCTACAGGAAAGAGAAAAGGAAGCTATAAATATAAACGCGACCGCCGTGCGGAAGCCAGGCTCTCACGCAGTGCCGCTGAAGAGCTGAGCTGAGCAGAAGAGATAGATATAAAGAAAAGGAGAAAGAAGAAAGAAAAAGATAACTCCGTCACACCGGCGGTTACGTTAAGGGCACGTATATATAGGAGGTGCTTCCTACCCTCACGCTTCGCAACCTACCGACTCTGCGCACTGCAGCGGAAGCAGGAATGTTCGCGTCGGTGCCATGATGAACGGGAGGGAACAAGAGGGTCTCTGTACGTAGTCTCGGAGTTATTTAGGAAGAACGCTCGGACTACGCTTCAAGCTCCTCTAATCCATCTCCGATCTCATCCATCCATTTATTCAGCATCACAGTCGCACGTGCTGCGTGATTACAGGCGGCGGACGACGGCGGAGTCTGTGCGCGCCTTTAATCCGGTTTTTCAAGCCCCCCGACGCGCGACTTTTGTAGTCTTCACTGCAATGCGCGAAGCTCGCCAGGCGCAGCTCACCCCGGGAAGAACGCGGGCGGTGGCGAAGTCGTGATTACGCAACGAAAAAAGTAAAAGAAAAAAAAAATGCGTGCTGCCATGGATGCCGCTGGATGGAAGAGAGGCGAGAAGCACTGAGTAAGGCATGTGTGGCCTCTTTTGAAGTTTTGGAAATAAATAAATAAAAAACAAAACAAAAAGAAACAATAGGTTAAGCAAGAAAAGGATAAGGAATATAGAAGTCTAATCTGAGCGAGGCGAAGCCTTCGTGAAGCGTGTACTACTGCATGAAATGGAATAAAGTTCAATACGATGCTTGTACAGTTGCCGGTAAGACTGTATACAACTTGCAAAAGGTATCGGTTGTGAAAAAGCCTAGAACAAAGTACGCATATTGGAGGTGTTTCGAATAAAATTAGATAGATAGATAGATAGATAGATAGATAGATAGATAGATAGATAGATAGATAGATAGATAGATAGATAGATAGATAGATAGATAGATAGATAGATAGATAGATAGATAGATAGATAGATAGATTCTGCAGAGAGCCTGCAGAAGGGTCCTCTGTCCTGGACTCCCGCGGCCTTAGCTGCCAGACTGGTGTGCCGGAGAAGAAAGAATATCCGAATTTCTTCGTCGTTCAGAATCGCAAATCGAAATGATCGAGCGCACTGAGAAGTTGGTAATGCGCATACACTTTACGCTGCAGTCCTCGCCTACAAGTTACCAAGTTACATTCGTATAGGCGTGGAGAAGAGAAATCGATTTTATCTCAGGATTCCCGGTGAGCTTGTTTTCGCCTAGAGACATTATACGCACGTATGAGGCATTGATTCGAAGAAAAGACGCCTGTATCTTTCCAATGAAGGAAAGAAGTGTAAATTTAAGGGCTCGTCTGCTTTGTTGAACACAAGATTAATGGGAACTAACAGACAATGATGCCAAGGAAACTATAGGGGATGTTATTAGAAGTAATTGTAATGTAAATGTGAAGAAATAAAAGTGGTCGAAAAGATAACTTGCCACCGGCAGGGACCGAACCTGCGACCTTCGAATAACGCGTCCGATGCTCTACCACTGAGCTACGGTGGTGGTCATCCCTCCGTCCACTTTATAGGGTATGTATGTGCGTTTAAACGTGGGAGCGTCAGTCAGCGCCGCCTGTTGCCATTACGGCGAGCATGGAACACTCTTTTTTGCCTGTTGGCGCTTTCCAAGTGGTACGTGGATGCTACATTCGCACATTTTCCTTGCCCGCTCCGCTTGCGACATCGCTGCCGATCGGCACGCCCTCTGCGCAGCCGAAGATGTATGCGCATCCTTTTCGTCCCGCTTTCCATCAGGGATGCTCCCGTCGTTATTCATGCAGGGAAACTACCTTTTCATGAGCGCCCTATGTGCGTTTCGCTCCTTCCACGACCGTCTAATGGCTCGTCTGCAATTAACGACTCCACCGAGGCCACTAATGGCCGAGGGTATGCGAACATTTTTTCCTCCTCTTCCTGTCTTCTGGCTGCTCCATCACTGCGTGGGCGACTGCGCCGAATGGGTCATTCGGTCACCTGCGGTTGAAAAGCGGCGCCCCATTTCCCCCCCTTTTCTCTTTGTCACAGTACGTATATACTTAGGTTCGAAATAGTAAATACTAAAAACAAGAAAATGGGGGGAGGGCGGGTGTCCTGCAAACATGTTACAGTTGGTCTTCCACGTCGGATTGCCGCCGGTCCATGCGCCTCATCAGAGCATGGACAGAGCTCCAGAGCAGTGGCGTAGCCAGGGTGTGGCACACCGGGCACGTGCGCCCCCCCCCCCCCCCTCCCCGAAAATTTTTTTCGCCATGGCATACAGAGCGAAAAATGACCATTTCAAGGAGGTGCCCCTCCCAAAATCAAGGTGGTGCCGCCCCCCCCCCCCCCTCGAAAAAAATTTCTGGCTACGCCCCTGCTCCAGAGGCAGTGAGAACAAACATGTCTGCTCCGTTTCTTTCACTGTTGTTTTACAGCAATCTACGAATGTGTGGAGAGCCTCCCGCTAGGGCTCTTTGACTACGGCGCATCGCTGCAGTAAACGAGGCCGTGCGTTCAATACCTGGGCAAGGAACGCAAGAAGAAACGTGAGTTAATCTACAGGTGCCGGATGACACCCGCCAAGTGTGTGTGCACATGGTTATGGGGGCTCAACTGCTGATCGGAACGCCACGGGATCGAATTACGGCCGCGGCAGCCGCATTTTAGATGGAGGAGAAATGCTATAGAGAATGCTGTACTTGGATTTAGGTGCACGTTAACGAACCCCAGGAGGTCAAAATTTCCAGGTCCATCCACTACGGCGTGCTTCATAATCGTATCATGGTTTTGGGACGTTAAACCCCAAGAATTATATTGGTAATTCATATTTGTTCACTGAACCGGGAGCGCGGGAACACAGAACAGACGAAGGAAGAATCACACAACACGAGCGCTCGTGTTGTGTGATTCTTCCTTCGTCTGTTCTGTGTTCCCGCGCTCCCGGTTCAGTGAACAAATATGAACGCGGTATAACGCAAAAAAAATAAAATAAAATAAAAACGTGGTATTGTGAAAATTGATTTAGAAGCCTTAGCTAAGCAGCGGCTGTCATGAACATCTGGAGCGATACAATAAATAAATAAATAAATAAATAAATAAATAAATAAATAAATAAATAAATAAATAAATTAATTAATTAATTAATTAATCAAAAGCGGGAGTTACATGAGATACAAATATCAAGCGCGTGAAAGTCAAGAGAGTCCACTCATGTATTTACTTTATCGCCTAATTTATTTATCGCCTAATTAGATGCTTATTTAGACATACATTGTCGGGAATCAAGGAACTAAAAACGAAATGAGCTGCTTGTTCAAGGCCAATTTTCGTACAGGGCTCAGATAAATTAATGGTGATGTCACAGCCAATGACTGCTGACGACGCCATTATGTGGGTCTTTGATGACACTGCATATATGGTTACGTCAGTAGCCTGTACACAGTTCACCGTACTGACTGCCCCAGGTAAGACGTCAGCGAAAATAAAAGAGGGAAATGGCACGAGGAAAGAAGGAGTGAGTGAGTGAGTGAGTGAGTGAGTGAGTGAGTGAGTGAGTGAGTGAGTGAGTGAGTGAGTGAGTGAGTGAGTGAGTGAGTGAGTGAGGGTAAAGCAACTCTGTCTCCGGTGACTGTCGATCATTCGAATGGGCCCAGAGGCAAAGCGAGAGACACGTTCGAAAGAGAATGCGGTGCGCCACTTTTCTTTGCACACATTTATCTCTTCACCAGGACTTCCGGAAATTCTTCCGCCGGCGCCTCGGCAACGCATACAGGCGGCCCCGTTTCGTTTTTTTATGGGGCCCCTTGTAACCATCACGTTTCTATTTCTTTCGCGATAGAAAGAAAACAGCATACAGAAGCAACAAAAAGAGGAAGAAAAAAAAAAGCAAATGAAAACATTTTTTCTCCCCTCGCCCTAGATGCAAAGCAAACATCGTTTTCCGGGTATTTTCGCTCTTACGCGCCAGAAAACAATAACGTTTCTTTTGTTGCGTTCCCTCTTTTCGTTGTGAAACATTCCACGTCCTACCAATGCATTAAGAGGGAGGCCCAGCCTCTTATTCAGGGTAAACAGCGCTGACTAAACTCGGGAGGGAGATGGACCAAGTTGGCAAAGCCTGTCACTTCGACAAAAGGCAAACAACGAGACGACGGCTGTTGAGAAAGAAGCGCGCACGAAATTTGAGAGAAACGTCGACATTTTCAGCGTGGACTTGCTTTCCCGTTGCGTTTAAGTTTTACAAGGACGAGATTTGGGTATAAAAACTCGGGTATCGCCATAGAGGAATTAAGTCTGAGTAAAAGAAGATGACAGCACCGTAATTATAGCGTCGGCTACAATAGTTTTGCGAGATACAGGCATCGTGACAAATCTTAATTTCAATTCGACGTTGGCCAGGCACTTGTAATTGAATGGTTCACTGCGTATGAATCTTGAGGACGACACGACAAACGATAACTACGAAAACGAGGCCACGCGCCAATTAAATCTTTGCGAAATGCCGGTGCTTTCGTGACCCGTGAACTTTTGCAGACGAGTGTAGGGGCATCGCGAAAGCGATTGGGCATATGGGGAACTCGGCCGACACCATACAAAGCCGACGGACACGTCAGCGTGTATGCATAGCAAAAGGTCTCCTCTTAGAGGGTGCCATTCGCTACGCGGGTAAGTTAGCGGACGACATTCAAAGGCCCGTCTGACAGCACCTATTCATCAAGGGCGGTCTTCTATCTATCCTATATATCAAAGCGCGAGCAAACCGCGTGTGCTGCGGCGAACGTGCATTCTCTGGGTTAACCGCTTATTTGATGTCGGAATAACTGATAAACCTGTTACATGGACAAGCTTTCGACGTTCACGGAAACATATACAAAAATTTACAAGTATTATATTACGAAATAAGTTCTCAAGCGCGATCCGAAACATGAGATATGAATAATAGGGGATGATCAAGGCCAACCGCGCTTAAAACGACACGTGCCATCGCTTAATCAGCGTCGAATTCGACGCGTATTAACCATAGCGTTTTCTAGACGCCAGGTGCATAGCCAGATATTTTTCCGGTGTGTGTGTGAAGAGGGGGGGGGGAGAAGGCGGAGGGGGGCAGATATTTTTTCCGTGTATATGCAAAAATGTAAAATTGAAATGTCCCCCCCCCCCTCCCCCCGCGAAGAGAGAGAGAGAAAGAGAGGCAAAGGAAAGGCAGGGAGGTTAACCAGGTTATACCCGGTTTGCTACCCTACACGGGGGGGGAGGGGGAAAGGGGAGGAAAAGAAGAGAGAAAGCAAGAAGGAAAGAGAGAACGAGTGATGCGCGCACACACATGTCAGCGTTCACCACGTACACTTAGACAGTCACAACTGGGAAGTGTTTGAGACCAGTTCCTCTACGGTTGTCTAAAAGTAGACTGGAACCCAAGATGTTCAAAAAAGGCTTGCAAGGACTGGCTCCAAGGAATCCAGAACTTGCAGTGCGCATTGAGCCGATGGAGTTGTCATTCCATTGAGGAGAGTACGCATCGTGGTCATGAGAGACCTCAACACAGCCAGGACTTGTCGGTTTTCGTCATGGAAATCATCTGTGGACGATGATGTACACTGAGGGGCATTCTGCACCGGCTCTCTATGAGTGCGCAGTGGTGGCAGTGAGGGCCACGCGACCTCCGCCGCAGCTTTCGAAGCCTCTACACCTTTTCGGCTCTCCGACTGTGATGCATTGGGCGGTGGTGGTGGGGCCAGTGGTGGAAACTGTGGCTTAAGGGAAGGCTCATGGTCTGTCGGAGTAGGAGATCGCGGTGTCCGTACAGATTAAGCAGCAGTAGCCCTAGACCTTCGTCGCCGACGCGAGCGCCCCCGCGAAACTTTTCAATTTTGCTTACGTGTGGTACATACACGGAAAAAATATCTGCTACGCCGTGCTAGACGTGTCCGTGTATCAAAGGCATCCAAAGAAGGAAATAATGAAATAAAGGATAGATAGATAGATAGATAGATAGATAGATAGATAGATAGATAGATAGATAGATAGATAGATAGATAGATAGATAGATAGATAGATAGATAGATAGATAGATAGATAGATAGATAGATAGATAGATAGATAGATAGATAGATAGATAGATAGATAGATAGATAGATAGATAGATAGATAGATAGATAGATAGATAGATAGATAGATAGATAGATAGATAGATAGATAGATAGATAGACACTTTGATGATGCAACTCGGCTGCTGGCAGGAACCGCAATAACGCGTTCATAGCCCTCTTCTATCACGGCTTGAGAGGCATTATAAAATTACTATTTTTCTTTCTTCCGGATAATGGTCGGGCGTCAAATACACGCTAGCGTCGTCACGAGCGAGTTTGTCTCGTAGACACTGTATCGCGGAAAGCTGCTTTATATTCACACACCTATCTGGGTCTTTTGTGAAGTAAGCATAAGCGCTAGAAAGTTCCGTAACCAACAAATGCTACAGAACAGCGACGCACGCGAAGAACGCTGTCGGAAGAAGGCGATGGAATGAAGCGACAGCGGAGCTGTTTGAGCATGACTCGAGCCGAGCGATCCTTTCGGCGTCCGCAAAAGCGTCGACGGGACCGCTGGAGCGAAACAGCCTTGGCATTTCAAATGCCAGCGTCGAAAGAGCGCGCAGCGGCAGCCGCCTTTCGACGACGCTTCCCCGCCCGTCGCACACCGCTCGCTGGTTCCAAACAGCGAAGGCGCACTGCACGCTGCAATTGAAACCTCCATGACGCTGCAAAAGGGGCCTCCCTCACAAAAAAAAAAAAAAAAAAAAAAAAAAAAAAAAAAAAACAGAATTGCCGGTCCTTCAAGTGGGTCTCTATAGACGTTCTGCTGAATAAGGCAACGTTGAAGTCGATAGAAACACGACGTCTGATCGTAGTGCAATGTGCGCACAAAATACGCTGACTGCATGGAGTGACTGCATCATATCTTGAGTATATAGAGGAATGTTGTACAAACTTTATCGCTACTCTCTGCCCAGAAAATCCTTAAGCGACCTCGCCGGTTGTCAGAACAGGACTTGCACTTCCTCCGAAAAACCAGTTAAGGCGAATGACTGTACACTTCAGCGCGTTCTTGGTTTCCAGCACGCGTCATGGTTTCCCATATGGTGGTTCTGCACTCTCTCGCCACCTTCAGTGCAGGGTTGCAAACCTGACATGGTGACCTTGTTTAAGTTGTCCCCTTTTTTCCTTTACTCTTCTCTCTATCTTCATAGGGGAGATGGCAGGTGATAAGTCGGGAAGGAAAATAAAGATAACCACGCGAAACAATCGCCGGTTTTGATTGTCGTAATTTCTAGTTAAAGCATATACACACATAGATAAACAGATGTGATACGTACAGAAAATCAAGCAGTTGTCGAAATAAAGGATAGTCAAAGGTACAGTCCAAGTGGGAATCAACTAGCCGCTAAAGTTCTCTCGTATTGCTCCCCTTTTCCCCAATGAATAATATAGCATTGCGGCAATTCGAAATTTGTCAACATCCTTACCATTCCACCTCCCTCCCGTTCCTTCCCTTCTATCTCGCTCAATTTCTGCCCTTCAGTTGACGACTTCTGACGTACCGTCAATACAAGGTACCAACTAACAAAGCGAGAAAATGGCTCATAAAGAAGACGAAAGACAAACAACAATGCTGCAGTTCTTTCAGGCCGGAGTCGGTGGCACGCGAGCTATGTCGGCTTATATAGGCATGCCTAGCTGCAGCGAGCGTCCGCTCCCGGGAAACGCAACGCGCCCGCGGGAAACAGAATCGCCCTCGTTTTTTTTACAGCCACCACAAAACTCGCGGAGCTGCGCCATGCTTACGTATACCATGTCCTCTCTCCGCTGAGCGAACACGCCAGCTCGCAAACAGTCCGCTATTTATGCTTCGACGCTTCGTCCCGCGGAATGCGCTCAAAAACGACCGGGCGGCCGCCGTGAGAGCTGTCTCTTCCCTCTCTCTCCTTCCTACCTCATCTCTCCAACTCCTTTTCTGTGCGCATTGCTGGAACCAAAGTTTTTTCGAGATTATCCTGTTCGGTCACGGTGGTGAGTCAGTCTGCTGAGGCAATGGCGCTACGTACTGCGGCCGAAAGATACGATTTTTTTTTTTTGTGCTCTAACGCCCTCGCACTCAACACCTAGTGTACGAGCGCGAGACATGGTGAAAAGTGCTCCCATATCGACAGCCGAAAAAAGAAAAAAAAAAAAAGAAAGAAAGAAAGCCTTAGTTTTCTGTGTCCATCTTTTTTGTCTGCAATGTAGTCCTGAAGTACTGTCTCTGCAGCGCTTAAAAAGCAATGAATAGAGGAACACCTACAAAAGTGCGTTCCGACCATGTAGACCCAATTTCACCTAGCTTTGAAAAAAAAAGAAAGAGAAAAGAAAAAAAAGAGGGATGTCCCCGCCAGCCATGAAACCAGGCATATTCGCTTTCTTTCTTTCTTTCTTTCTTTCTTTCTTTCTTTCTTTCTTTCTTTCTTTCTTTCTTTCTTTCTTTCTTTCTTTCTTTCTTTCTTTCTTTCTTTCTTTCTTTCTTTCTTTCTTTCTTTCTTTCTTTCTTTCTTTCTTTCTTTCTTTCTTTCATTCATTCATTCATTCATTCATTCATTCTTTCTTTCTTTCTTTCTTTCTTTCTTTCTTTCTTTCTTTCTTTCTTTCTTTCTTTCTTTCTCAAGGTGGCCGGGACAGATGCGTATATTCCAGCTGCTCTTGTGCGTACATACATGGTACACGATTCTGCGCGTCATCCATCACGCGACCAACCGTACCAACAAAAGGATCCAACAAGCTTCCAACGCACGGCATTCCGTCAGGTCCCAACCACGGGTGCAACACTTCTTTTTTTCTCAACGCGGCGCAAGTCGCATCGGAAACCCTGTCGCATACTACACCTACGTCTCAAGTCTTTTTCGAAATTTATTTCCAACGTACGCGTGTCCTGCCTCGAATGTTCTTTTTTTTTATATATATACGACTTTACACGACAGCGGGACGGAAGAGGATGCAGCTGTGATCTGCTGACAGTGGGCGGGTACGGTGCAAAACACTCAGCGGGGTAGCTGGAGATGGATGTTGCGATGTCAGCGCGGAAAATACGGCGCATTACGTTTTGCTCGGTTGGGGGGCGGTGCTGGAGATTCGAGAAGGTCGTGACGACTAAAGCGTTGCCGTTACAATTTCAACACACGCAGTGACGACACTTTACCGGGGCAGACGTTCACTCTTGGGCGTTCTGAACGTGTACCGCGAGGAAAGGCACATATCTATGGTGCTGTATGTCTTACGGTTCACGCACGGTGACGATGGCTCCGCGTCCTTCGAAAACAGGAAAGGCTATCGCCTCTCTGACGGCAGACTTACAGCGCTAAGAAAAAAATAAAGAACGAAGGGAAAGAAGTAATGCATTTCCAACAGGCCCAAGCTCTATACCCTTTTCAACCTTCCTGGGCATGTTGAATTGGCGCTCAAGCGTTCTGCCTCCCGGCTCTTCGAGCGCCGTCTGCTACCTCCCTCCTTCGAAGCTGTACAAACGCTTCTGACGTTGCTGGGTGAAAATAAGATAATCGGTAACTGCGATATTCTTTTTTTATTAACTGCTCCTGCCGGTTTCGTAAAGGTGGGCACTGCGGAATGCTTAAATGTAGTGCGGCGAAACACTACCTAAAGGAGAAACCCAGAACGTTACTTGTTAATGGGCCGGTAGCCCTTGTCGACAGTAGCAAGTTGCTAAGCCGTGATCAGGAGGGGGTGTTGAAGATGAGACAAAGAGGTACAGGTAGAAGGAAAAGGACCAGACAAATGTTTCGTCTGACTGCATCATAGGCAGCATCTCCGCTGAAGAGTT
This sequence comes from Rhipicephalus appendiculatus, assembly GCA_030522465.1. NCBI lineage: Eukaryota > Metazoa > Arthropoda > Arachnida > Ixodida > Ixodidae > Rhipicephalus > Rhipicephalus appendiculatus. The sequence goes on from JALIZH010018497.1 coordinate 10,949, forward strand.
TGTCACGGGAGTGAGTAATGATCCGCGGTTGGAATCTCAGCAAGGCGGAAAGGACCTTTTCAGTCGCATCTTTCTGAGAATTACTACCTAAAATACCTTGAAAAGTTACGGGGAGCTTCAAGCATCCCCAGTCGCTATATCGGAAGTACGAGCTTCTACGGAAGCGTAGCTAACGTGGGCATATGATATTTTACAGGCTTGGCTAGGGGGGCGAAATAATAATAAAAATAAAAGTGATCACATTTTTTTCCCCATTTTTAATCACTGTTTTCTTCCGAAGAGCAAATAAAGTCCCGAATGAATTATTCACTACTGCAGTTGCTTTAAAAAAAAAATCATTTGTTGCGTTTTAATGGACGAGAAAAGACCGACCGAATGATGACAAGCTGGAACTGTTGCAAGCTCAGCAAACCGAGAAAAATAGGCCCGGTCTGCTTTTAAATAAACTTCCGCATCACATTTGCGGAGTGGATTCCTTTCTATTGCGTTTTCTCGCTTATTGCCAGTATTGCTTTTTTTTATTTATTGTTCGCCAACTATATGCGATCCCCTTTAAAGCAGTCCTCTTGTCGCATTCCGATGAAAAAAGAAAAAGAAAGAAAGAAAGATAGAAAAAGCCATGGGCCGCTCTCGCAGCCCTAACTCGAAACAAACAAACAAACAAACAAACAAACAAACAAACAAACAAACAAACAAACAAACAAACAAACAAACAAACAAACAAACAAACAATGCCTTGATTCCGCAAACGAAAAAAAAAAAGGAGGAGGAATGGGAGCATTTACTGTTTTCAGAAGAAAATAAATAACTAAATAAAAGGCCGGGACGACGTGACCTTGACTCAGCTCCGCGGGAATGTGTGCAGTAAACGGGAAAACGGGAAAAAATGCGGAATCGCTGCAGGAGAAACAAAAGCGGACGAAGCGAGGAGAGTGCAGTGAAAGACGAAACAGGAAGAGACGCCCTCTCCCCACCAACAATGCCATCACTGCGCGCAGATTCAGGCAGTGTTTTTGCTCTTTCTCTTTTTATTTTTATTTTCTTTTCTCTCCCGCTGGCGAAGCGAAGAAAGGCGCTGCGTGAAAGGCGAGCCTCGGAAGCGAACGCGATCGAATCGGCAGCGGCAAACAGCGCCCGCCACGCCGCAAAGCCGGCGAGAACAAATGGACCGTGGCGAATCTTTCGGAAGCATCTAGCACCGCAAATGGGATTTGGCCGGCCGGCCGGGCGGCGAACGCTCCCCGCCGTACATAATGATGCGAGCGGCGCATCGGGAAGAAGAAGATACGAAGAGGTGATGGGTCACGTTACGCTGTGTTTAAACAGCAACCGCCGTTCATACGGCCAAGCGCAAAGGGACAAACGTGCGGGGCATGCAATGTGTGCGTGTATACTTGTACGCAAACATATACGCGTGCTTCAAGAGTGATATGATCAGGAACCAGGCAGTAGCGAAGGAGTGAAGATTAATTTGACACGCCGGTTAATGCGCACCCGATGCATACAGGAAGGAAGAAAAAAACAAAAGGGAGAAGGCAGGGAGGTTGACCAGACACATGTGCGGTTGGCTGCCCTACGCTGGGGGAAAGGGAAGTAGGAAGATAAGTGGAAGAGGAGGAAGGAAAGAAGGAGATGATCAATAAATGCGCTGACGAGCATGTGGCGGTGGCACCGTACAATAGTAAAAGGCGTTCGATGAATATAGTATACCTACACCAATGTTGCCGTTGTCGGAATGAGGTCCCTCTGGCCGGAACCTAACCCGCTGCCTCGTACTCAATGGTGTGACGTCACATATGTCATTTAGGCACTGGATTGGGTAGTGTTTACAATACAATAAACGTACACACAGACACACAAAACTGTGTGCGCTCACGCGTGTGTGTGAGAGCGTGTTTGTTTCACTGTATGTTCACTGGGAGCAACAAAAACACGATGCACACATTCTACGTGCGCTTATTTATACTCAGTGTTTGCGAGTTCTTTACAAAAGCATGAGTGTGCCGGTGCCCGAACACATTAGCACACGCACATGCACGTTAGTGTATAGTATTTGTTAAAAAAACACACGCACGCTGCATGTGTGAGCGAGCGGGTGCGAGCGTCTGTCATGTCACGCCGTGCGCCCTGTGCAGCGCGTTCTGTGAGACAACGCGCGCCTAACGAGTTGCTTTGTGTCAGCATCGTATTTGGGGCTGCACTCAGATCTGTGACTTATCCCTTCCTATGTATAACTATTCCAAAGTAACATCTCGCGTCTACTCGCCGCGGCTTTCGTTTCGCTGAAATTTCGTAGTTGAGATCGCGTTTATCGATCCTCTTCATAACTAACCCACAGACGCGGCTACAAAATAACAAAGTGCTTAGAACGCCTCTCTATTCGGAGCGAGAGCGTATACGTTCAAATAGCCGTGTTATTCTATGTATACGCGAGCATGAAAATCGCACGCGTGTTTGTGCAAGGCGTGAGCTGTATAGCTCACGAGTTTGTATTTCCTCAGTGCATATGAACTGCGCGAAAGTGTACTCACGGGCTTGCATGTTTGCGTTGCATAATCACTCACGTAGATTACGAGGTATACACGAGAACTGTGATGGTATAGAATAAATGGCCTGCGACGCCCACCGTACGTCCATACTGCATGCCGCTGTCATATAAAGTCCATTCATCGATGCCACGGGATTAGAAAACGCACGCAATATACGTGCGCACGTATGATGAATGAAACGGGCCGGAAGGGAAATAAAGAAGTAAACAAAAATTAAAAATGAAACACGACGGCGACGCAGGAAGCCGCCGAGATTCGGGTCCCAAACCAAACACCCATTCATCTTTATATTTACAGGGTTCTGGTGCCGCGCACGCCGGCACGAACTGTGTATGTGTACATAATATGTGACCTCGGTGAAAACGCCCTCATCCGGTATTAGGTACACGAGTGCATATATTCTCGATGTGTAAACCCCGTGTGCCACGTTTTTTTTACCTTCTTGATTCGCTGCTTGTACTGACCCGCTATAGGCTACCGAAATGAGTTAGACCAGTTAATGTATTTATCCAGATGCGTTTCCGTAGAAGTTAATTATGAAAGCGAGGGATTGCAATCTCTGCTGCTTGAACTGCCGATGATTAAGCTGTTTTTTTTATTTATTCTTTTTTTTGTTGGAAAAAAAATATACATCTCATCGCTGCTTCCTTTTTACCTTAAAGGGAGAAGAGCTCAAAGTAACTCTGGAATATTCTTATCGTAACAGCCGGCGGGTACGTTCTTTTGTTGTTGTTTTTTCTGTATGTTAGAATGGAACGGGTTGAGATTAAGGAAAAAGAAACAGTAGCGCCTAATTGACGCCAGCTGGTGCTTCCAACGTAAGACGATCGGCATTGAAGGATCGTACCGCCGGTGCCTGCTTCTGCGAGCTCATTGCATATGCAGCGGAGATTATCGTGATGGCAAAGATTATCCTTATTTTCCTTATTATAATACGCAGGACGCACGAGGGAAAGCATGAAAGTTAGGGAGAAATGAAAGTATTGTGAAAAAGTGTGGAAGAAAAGAAATGTCAGAGTATTTTCGAAACCATTGCGAAGGATGGCGATACCTTAATTCGATCACTTGTGCGGGCCTCTGGGAAAACGCGCAAGCTAAGCATAGGAGATTCTAAGAGTACTGCAGTGCACAACTTACATTTATAGGCCGAAAATAGCACATATCGTTGCCCGTGACTCAACATTCGCGGCCATATCCGCAAATCAACTCAGTCTGTGCAAAATAATAATAGCAATAACAATTCAATTAGCTCTGACGAAAGCACCCTTAATGTATGCTTAGGTCGCGACTGCCCAGCCTGCCGTGCCTATAGTAAAACCCAATGAACCGGTGCGACAGTTTATGTCCCTCGTATTTTGTAATGACTCAATGTCGGCGAAGAAGCTAATCTTCATGAGCGAGAAGATGCGCGAAAAGAAAAAAAAAAGAAAAAAAAAAAGGACCATCAACATCACTGCGCCCATGTCTCTCGTAACACGGGTTTCATGTATAGCAATAGGATTTTTTTTATTTAGTTTAATACACACGAACTTATCCCCAAACTTGTGATGACTCGGAGGAAAACTCGGAATATGGAGGTCGCAGATTAAAAAGTCGTTTGGGATTCACGATCTCAATTATCTGGCTGGCAGCAGAGGCGGAGGCATAATAATCTAACATTTGGTCGGAATGGAGTGAAATATCCGAGTGAAAAATGAAAGAATGTTATAAAAAATATAAGAAAGTAAATATATAAATGAACAGACGAATGAAAGAAAGCGGTACACACATTAAACGCATGGGTATCGCCGCGTGGCCTTGGCATATTCGCTTATTGCGTCTATATAACATGAATTGAAAGCTCAATGGCGAGGTCATATACGAGTCTCGGGGGGCTCATATATATCACGCTTAGTTATGTACTACATACACTATAATTCAAAGCGCGCACACGCGCGCGCGCACACACACACACACACACACACACACACACACACACACACACACACACACACACACACACACACACACACACACACACACACACACACACACACACACACACACACACACACACACGCACACACACACACACACACACACACACACACACACACACACGCACACACACACGCACACACACACACACACACACACACACACACACACACACACACACACACACACGGCCATTGGACTCGTTTTGCGCGCGGAAGTGTTGCCTCTTCCGCTACACCGGAAGCAGTAACTGCGGTTGCTGCTTCCGGCCTTCGATGCAGTGCGGCGGAAAAACCGCACGCGGTCGGTCGCTGACGCATTCGGTGACGACCCCTTAGTCAGTGCACCTTGAAATATCGTCGTCCGCTGTGCCAATAGCATACGTTCTAACGCACATCTTCCTCCGGCAAAGACGCAGTCGTTACGTTGGTTATAGCAGTGACGGTAGGAAGCCAGATGCAAGATAGGGGCCGCTTAAAACCGCGTCCCTTGCCTCGATTTCATGGACGGTATACAATATACAAAATATACGTATAAGAACTCCTTTCTCTTGATTTTTCTTGATAGCATTACCTTATGATAAAAACATGACGCTTCAAAATAGTTGAAGAAATAAAGCACAAAAAGAAGTAAAACGACCATGCAGTTAAAAATAAACAAGCATTAAATAATTAAGCATTAGATAGGCTTGTCGCATGGCTCACTTAATTTCAATAAAGGGGCTCACTCAAAAGCGGCATGCTGCCTGTGGTACTGCACTGAGTGAAATTGTTGTGTCACTTCAGAATACATAATGAGGACAATTGTTTTTGTTTTGGCTCAGTGTGTACGTCGAACGCTGCAGTGCTCGCACAGCGCAGCACGGGAGTTTCGCTATTGGTATGACTACTATGTTAATGTCGAGGTCGTGAGGGCGAACCCGCTGGTACACGTCACGGCGCCGAGCATAGCAGGCGACGTGAGTGTACGCGATCTGCAGTCAACAAACTCCGCTGGATACTACACGAACTGTAATTGCCGCGTCCTTGACGCCTGTCGTGCACAAAACTAAGCACCACGCACATGACTTGCCGAGCGAAAACGCTGTGGCTTATAAGGTTGCTCCTTGTTTCCACATCGTCGCTCTCTGTCTCTAATCGTGAGCTAGTGAGAATGCACAAAATCGGACATCAAGTGTCGCAGAAAAAAAAAGTATAATTTTTTTGCGACACCCCCCCCCCCCCCCTTTTATGTTGACATATTCATCTTGAGCCATTCAGACCACGTGATCGGCATAGTTTCGGTTTTGCGCAACATACTTCGCAGTAGTTGGAAGGACCCCGTTGCATAAGCGTACTTCTTTTCTTTTGCGTCATTACAGTCATCATGACCACCACCCTTACCACTACCATTACTACTACACTACTATATACCACTCAAATTCTACAAAACTGTGCAAAAAACTTTCACTTCACTTCACTTCACTTCAATCAATCAATCAATCAATCAATCAATCAATCAATCAATCAATCAATCAATCAATCAATCAATCAATCAATCAATCAATCAATCAATCAATCAATCAATCAATCAATCAATCAATCAATCAAGCAATCAATCAATCAATCACAGCTAAAATCTTTTCACGTGAACCTATTGGACCGCCTATAGAGTTACACGCTGCACAAAATAGATCCGCGCTCAGTGCAGCACAGCTGTGCGCTGTTGCTGCCGTGATGGACAAAGTAGCATCCGTCAGCGACGCTAATTAGCGTATCCCCGTGTGGCGACCCGTTGGTCGCGCTATCGATGCCTCGTTAGAGCGAGCGCCCCGTGTTCGGCCCAAATTAATTGCCCAACGCGGACGTGTAGTATACGTATGACGTCGTCGCCGTGACTCGCATTCATCGAGCGCTCAGTGTTTCTGGTTCACTGCCGCAACACGCGGGTTTCCGTCTTGCTATATTTAATAAGCTTCTCCGAAGCGCTATTGCAGCGCTCGTGGCCCATAGAGAGTATTCGCGTGATGTCATCGTACGCCTCTTGTTGTACGGTTCGCAGCTTCCACTAGGTGGTGGTGGTGGTGGTGGTGGTGATGATGTTGTCCACAGGCGGTGTTAGCCTGGCAGACGTAGCCGGTTATTGCTCCGACCTGAGCGACTCTTTCCATGTAGTATACGGCTCACCGTTGCATCACTTAAAACTGTCTCTCGTAGAAAACGTGAAAAGTATAGTAGCCACTTCCTTCGCGCATCAACCACACACCTGCCGGAGAGTTAGGGTCGCTCCATCCCCCCTATGCACTGCATGAATGCAATGAAGTCGCGGATGTTGAGCACTACATCGGGTAGTGTAAGCGTTTTTACTCTGAGAAGCAGAGACTAGTGGGCAGTATGAAGAAAAGAGGGTTTCGCCACGGATGCTAGGAAGACATAGGGTCTCCAGCTTGCACTAAACCCGCCGTGGTGTACTTTGTATAACAATAACACCTAATAACACCCCTAAGATAACACCCGAAAATACGATAACACATAATTACAATAGAGTTGTACTTCATTTGACTACACGTACGTATATGTAGCCTCCGATACCATTCCTACTGAGGTGCAAGTGAGCACCATACATTACTTCTGTTAAAGAGATAGGGAAGATTAATAGAAAGATTAATAGTGAAGCGTAACAAATAGTGGAGCAGATGTGGTGTCCTGGTGCTTTATTTTTGTGTCCCGGAAGATATAAATCAATGCAATGACCTCAACCACTGTTGCAAAGCTAGTTAAACGCCAGTTATACGTTAAATTTCATTAGGTAATTAATTAATTATTAATTAACTTATTAATTTATTATTTGCGTGAGGGGACAGCAGTACGGCGAACAAAAGCATTCGAGAACCACCCAACGCTTTCGGTTTATGTGTAACTCTCAATTCCTATCACCAGCGTTGTAGACTACGAATTAATATCAAAAGAAACGACGAGGAATTCGTTAAACAGGTTCACTGGCGCAAAGTGCTCGAACGGTCACTATTTATTCAGCTTAGTCTACTTCGTGCGGGAATAAGGTGTATTCACGCTCATCCGCTGCGTCAGCATCCCAGACGAATAGGACTGCAATTTAAGCGCAGTCTGCATGTAAGACCTTACGATAAGACAACAGGACGATGCCAAGTCACTGCGAACAAAGGGCGGGTTTTACGTAACGATGCCTCGCGCTACGGTCGATCCCTTTCTTATCGTCCGCGCTTGTAACGACCGGGCCAATCCTGCAGCGATAAGGCACGGCGGACCGCCGTTCGTATCGCTAACGAAGCAAGATAAGGAGACTAAGTGGAACAGAATCTTTATGTCATTCCAACCAAGGTCGTGATTTCATTTCCGGTGCCACCCAGAATAATAATAATAATAATATCTGGGGTTTTACGTCCCAAAACCACGATATGATTATGAGGGACGCCGTAGTGGAGGGCTCCGGAAATTTTGACCATCTGGTGTTCTTTAACGTGCACTGACATCGCACAGTACACGGGCCTCTACCATTTTCGCCTCCACCGAAATGCGACCGCCGCGGCCGGTATCGAACCCGCGACCTTCGGGTCAGCAGCCGAGCACCTTAGCCACTGATCCACCGTGGCGGACAAGGTGCCCCCGCGAACCAGTTACTTCTTGAATAGTCTTTCTTTTGCGTTGCCATCAAAATATGTACAGTCGGCGTCAAAAAATTGTACACCACTAAGTCTCGGAAAACTTTCAATTTCCCAGTAACTTGTGAGTGCATTCGGCCGAACTGCATGCAGAGTACATGTCGTTAGAGCATTACAGAACTGGTCGGAAATCTAAATTCGCGGCGCCCTGCCGCAGCAGAGGAAAAATATTCTGCGTTTTCTTCCACTTCGTGGTCTCTAAACTTCTCACGTACTGACTGTACATTCAAGGAAACCCACTAGGATACGCGCTGAGGGTTTTTAAAAAAATGACATTTTGGAAGTTATGTATGCATTAATTTAGCAAAATAAAAAAAAGCGATAACTGCTATTTTCTCCTGGGGATAATTCATGACCCGAGGTTTCCTTGCAGTTGGAGACAGCACAGCAGTTTAAAAATCACGAGAAAACAAACCATGTAGCATTTAAAACGGATCTTCACTCCCCGATGATCCTCTTGGGATTCCATGCATGGCGCTGCCCGGCTGGCAACACGCAACCTCGATGGTTAAACGAAGGCAGTAGGACTTTGATCTGGGCTAGTTGGTTCATAGCAATGGGAAGGCACAACGCGCCTGAGACAATGGACGAAGAACATTGCTATGAACCGACTCGCCCAGATCAAAGTCCTTCTGCAGCATATTTCTTCTACATTGGGCCCTTTTCTGTCTCAAACTTTTCGCACTGACAGTGCTCGTGTGTGTTGCGTGTTCTTCGTCCATTGTCTCAGTCGCGCTGTGCCTTCCCATTAAACGAAGGCGTCACCTATCACCTTTGAGTAGCCTTCTTTTGGCATTAACCTTTAGAAACACGTTAACCCCCTACCCAGCACAGGATTAGCCAGCTAGTCTGAGAACTGGCTAACCTCCCAGTCTTTCCATCTATTTCTTTCTCCTCCTCCTCCTCCTCCTCCTCCTCCTCCTTTACAGCGCCAATTTTGCTGACGTAGCCGCACCTAGCCTGATCATCACAGCCATAGGCGTGCGCAGGTTTCCCCTTCATGGGGGGGGGGAATGTTCGTCGCAGGCCTCCCTCCCTATGATGTCAATGTATGGGGCTGTCTTGGCGCCTCCCCCCCCCCCCCCTCTCAGGTGACTAGGGGGGCGGGGGGGGCCTCCGCCCATGCGCACGCCTATGATCACAGCGCCGTATTGTCTGCCGTTCTAGACTACAGTTTCCCGTCCATGGCAAGCGATACCGTTGATCTAATAGAACAGCGGCTGTATGCACGACTCATTATGGGTTATTCTCAATTCACTTCAATATCGACTAGAAGATCAGCTACAGCCGATACAGTACAGGATTAAACTATACGGGCGATCAGCAAGACAAAGCTAACGAGTACTAAGAACAGTGAGTTGTCGATCCATTCAGCTAGCGGACTGACGTCGGCGGACCTATATATAAGCTCTCTTTCCAACCAGAAAACGAGAGCATGCATCGAACGTTCACGGCCACCTCCCCGCTGAAGCCGGAGGGGTATTACTGATTCGAAGACCTCATGAATATTCACGCGTCAACTGGTCGTGTCGGGCGCATGCATTACGCGGGAGACCGCGAAGAGACGGGTGAACGAAGACGACGCCTTGTCACGGTCCCGTGCGACGGGGATTGCGCAAGAACTGTTGGCCGATGACGTCGAAGCTGACACGGCTCCTCTCCTTAATAGAGATACACACTCCAAGGTCACGGGTTGCGCTACCGCGCTTGCGCTAAAAATAGCTCGATCGGAGACTGCGACGGATTGGTTACGGGAGACTGGGGAAGGTGTTCTTGTTATGCGACACGTGACTTGTAATGCAACGCCTGCCCGTTGCCTTATTCGCGCTTTGTTACTTCGTCTTCGTGAACGTGGATGTTAACGAAGGTGCTAATTTGGGGAAACGTTCGTCATCAACTCAGCCGGCTCGTTGGACGCGGTGTGATAATTCGGCGTGATTAGGTTGGACTCTTCTATAAAAAGATGAAACCAGGAATACCAGACACGTTTCCATGGTGTTTCTATTTGCTTGCCACGTTTAATTAGGCTAAAAATACGCACATAGAACGTACGAACGATTGCGCAAGCACTTCAAGTGCTTCGCGTGGAAATAGTGATCTTGCAGTTTATTTTTGTCTATGCTAAAGCAAACGGGGCTTCAACGTGACTTCATGAAATGAAGCAACCGCTGATGATATCTCCAGCAAAGCACATCTGTTCTTATTGTCGAGTTATAATAGTTTTCCTTGGGCTCGTTATTTTGATACTTCTTCCGGTGGAAAGCCCCGTGAGAACAAGGGAAGAAAAAGACCTGGCAGGAAAGAACGAGGTGTTTTGTTTTTTTCCCTGTCCAATCATTTTCTTCCATTAATGCTTTCGCCGTTTTTCCATTTTTCTTTTTTTTTTCAAAGCTAAACTTACCATTACGCCTACATTTCTTCCAATAGTTCTTATTGTTTGCGTTGGTAGTCTACGCTAGTGCTGTTCTGTATGTTTCTTACTCGTGTCCTCGTCTTTTCGCGCAGTTTAACAACGTCAAAAAGGCTATGAACCAACTAGCCCACCAGAACGACTCCCTCTTCTACGACCTCATTCCCCTCTCTCCCCTTCCAGGGTAGCAAACTAGACATAGACTAGTTTGCCTGCCTCCTCGTCTTTCCTGTATTCTCTCTCTCTTATTTCCTCCCACTCAATTCATCACTCATCTTGCAGTAAAAGAAAAGGTTCGTTTAACGTTGCCGTGTGCATGCGTAGCCTTTCTGTCTCATCGGCCGATGGTTCTTTGACCTCAAAGCGATAGACAATGGAGGCAGTCTGCGGCCCACTGACCTACAGCGGGTTGTGGATCACTCGAGTACGCGTGGAGTTGCAGCGAGATAAAGGTCGATCGCCCCAGCTGCCGTACGAATTAAAATAGAGCATCACGGGGCAAATGAGACGTCTTCGTTATCTGTCAGTAACTTGTGGCCACTGCGCGCGGCCCAGAAACGATGATGTAGCGCATTGCAGGTACGATCTGTATGCATTACAAGCAATACCGAATGAACGAAGCAAACCAGCATTTCAGTGGACGGAAATCTTTTTCTTTAGAATAACTTGCGAGGTGCTACAAAGTTGTACTGCTGTGAGCTAAATGATTTAAAATATCATTTTTTTTACTTATTTCTATTTTATCCCGAATATAATGCAAAGAATTATCCTATGGGCGTATAATAATAATAATAATAATAATAATAATAATAATAATAATAATAATAATAATAATAATAATAATAATAATAATAATAATAATAATAATAATAATAATAATAAATGTTAGACATCAAGGTTGCGAGCTGCTTACAAGTAACATACCACGTTTCAATGCTTATTGTGCACCACAGCACTAAAAGGGAGACGTGTAAATAGTTACACCTCATTATTTAACTAATTAATTCATTTTTACCCCAAGCTTCAACAGCTAACTTGTTTCCACTTATATGCTACAAAAGACTGATTTGAAAATTGCTCTCCAAGAGACTCCTTGGTTTTATGACGAGACTTGAGCTTTATGAGAGAGAAAGATGAAATGGAAAAGGAAAAAAAGGCAGGGAGGTAAACCTAGCACTGCAGAAACAGGACTGCTACCCTGCACAGAGGTGCGGAAATATGGAAAGAGGGCGGATAGAAAGATAAAAAAAAAAGGGCAAGAAAAAAAGAAACACACACACACACACACACGCACACACACACAAGAAAGGGTGTTCCAGTTAGAGTCGCTCACATAGGCCGGCGAATTTACTAAACGCCTGTAAATCTGAACGCCTATGGCTTAGAGAACGGGCTCGTAAGGTGTACGATTCCTAGTTACCAGCTGCGCTCGGAACTAGCGACTAACGAAGGGACCGAGTTAACGAAATGTGTCTGTCATTGCGCGAAAGTATCTCGCATCCACCCGCTTTAATTAGGATACAGAGAGCAAAGAAAAAAAAAACTGTCGAGAAAATACGCACAATTACGAGGCGTTCAAACTTCATGTAACAGAGAAATAAGTGGATAGCCGCCTTACCTCGAACTGCCTGTCTTCGGAAGACTACGACGACCTTTTCAACCGACGAGAAAGCAACGTGATCGTCTCCTCGAAGTAACCAAGTCACTCGAGCGGCCAGCGTGCTTCACGCGTGACAAAGAACACGAGCACACTTGTACACCATCTCGGAATAAAAATAAACGTCGCCGATTGTAGACTCCCGCTCGAGAGGGCCCTCTACAAACCACGCGGGAACAACCCAACGTACGCGTGCCAACAGTTGCACTCCTTCGCACAATCAAGAACGAGCAACCTTCATTGTGACGAAATATTCACCGAACGCACATATTCTTCTCCGTTCACGTACGTCTACCGGCCGACTCCGTCTCCGGCACCCAGGAGTGGACGTCACACAAGGCTCTATCTGTACACACGCTATCGCGGGCTATCTCACGCCGATAAGCTGTAACAAAGCCCCACACTTGAGCTGTATAGTCTTTCCGATTATCCGTGCTGTGTACGCAACACCCGCCTGCCCTCCGCAAGGTTCTGCCGACTCGTCCAACGGTGCACTCCAAGAAAGGGGGGCGAGGCCCGTAGACAGAACGGAAAATAACGCAAGGGGGTCTCTGTTTTGACGCCCTATTACGCACGATCATATTTAATATCGCCTATCCGCTCATTTGTCGTTTCATTTCCGCTCCTCGCTTCCTGTTTCCGCCCCCGAACTGAATCCGTGGCTCTCTCCCAAGTCGTACCTCTCACCCCACCCACTCGACCCAAGAAGAAAGCTGTTCGTTCGTCCTGCAGAGCGCTACACACATATACTTGTGCAATCTCCCGCTTGTCCATATTCATTCATTCATTCATTCATTCATTCATTCATTCATTCATTCATTCATTCATTCATTCATTCATTCATTCAACCCTGCTTCTGTGGTCTAGTGGTTAGGGTGCTCGATTGCTGACCCCAATGTGACGAGATCGAATCCTGGTCACGACGGCCCCATTTCGATGGGGGGCTAAATGCTAGAGAACCGTGTGCTTAATTTACGCGCGCCTTAAAGAACCCCGGGTGGTCAAAATTTCCGAAGCCCCCTCTACTACGGCTTCTCTCATAATAACACCGTGGTTTGGGATGTAAAACCCAACAATATTATTACTAGTGTTGCGTTTTACACTTTGCGGCGTCGTCGGTTTCCGCTCTGATTTCGAATATGCGTCAAAAGTGTGCACCAGGAGATGCCGGAGAACAAGGAGGAACAAAAAGTAAAGCAAGAACATGAACAAAACAAGAACAAGAAGAGGAGAAGGTGCAAGATAAGTAACTTAACAAAACAATCACGGTTGGCGCGTTTGCTTTAAGTAGCAGTCAATCTTGCAGTCGAGAACACCACCTAGAAACCCTAGGTCGTGTTCGTGGTACTGACATCACAAGCTCAAGGGAACACGCTACCACCAACGCCTCCTCTATTTTATCAATGTCCAGCCAAATGCGCCTGTTCCAGCCGTTCACCGCCCTCTCCTCTAGCCCTTTCCTACTCTCGCCCATCGCCTAGCCTTCGTGTGTGTTTTGCGGTCATGGGGGGAGAGAACCCTATATGTGGTGCCTCACGACGGAAATCATATGAAGTAATTTTTTGTTCAGTTGTGTACAGATCCGTGGGGCGGCGCCTTGCATCCCTCGTGTTCACTATGTTGGCGGTCATGCTGGCTCTGTAAGGGACACGGTGTTTTGAGGTAGCGCGTGGCCCGTTCGTGGCGCTATGCGGGCAACCAATGGGGACGCGTAAATGCGACGCTGCAGTGCATGTGCTGCCTTTAAGAGGTGCCACACGCGCGCTGTGAGGCGGCGGCGGCATTGCTTCGAGCTACAAAGAAGGAGCACGAAGGAACAAATCTGACAGACGCATAATATTGGAGAGGGAAAACGCGTCTATCGCATCTCCGTGGGGAAAGCGCTCGGACGCACATGTACCCAAGCAGCCCTACCCATTATGCAGCGTCGCATCACGACCACTCCCTGAACTAAAGCGGACCGACGGCTCCCTTTGAGGAGCGAGCGTTAGCACTGGCATTGTAAAAAGAGGAAGGCGTTGTTACCACCAATCTGATTTCCCTCGCCACCACTGTTCGCCGGCCGTTAGAACAGTTTTCTAGCTGAACGACTTCGCGTGAGTCGACCCAATCCTGTGTTCCTCATCGGCAGTCGGCGAGGCCGAATCTACGCGCGCCGTAAAGCGCCGTTGTCGTGCCGCTCCCCATCACACCAAAGAACTTCGCCGAGACCAGCGATGAGTGATGCAGAGTGCAAAGGCGCGATTATCAATGCAAATAGGAATGTTTGAAATTCAAATGCGGCACCGGATTCGCGGTTTCCGTGCCTTTCATTCCTTATTGCCTTTTTCCGTCATTGCTGATTCTACTGAAATCGGATAGATAGATAGATAGATAGATAGATAGATAGATAGATAGATAGATAGATAGATAGATAGATAGATAGATAGATAGATAGATAGATAGATAGATAGATAGATAGATAGATAGATAGATAGATAGATAGATAGATAGATAGATAGATAGATAGATAGATAGATAGATAGATAGATAGACAGAGAGTAAAAACTAAGGCAACTATTTGTGCGTCCTGGCGCAACTACTATAAGCTGCTCACAGCGCGTCTACCTGTTGTACAAAGCAATGCGATCCACAGCTGAAGGGAGTGCACCGCTTTAAAATGTACATGCATAAATATCACCAATCTGCCATGTTTTTTTTTTCTCGCACCTGGTTATCTCAAGAATGAACACCTGAATGCGAAGGTCTTATAGCTTAAGAAAAAGGCGTATACGTTGACGCCTGTAACTTGAACACTCTCTGCATAGGTAACGTGTGAATTTTGCCTTACGGTCGTGTATACATCCTCACTGCGTTGTGATAGACGACTTGAAGGTGCTGGCGCTGGTACACACGCGCAGCACCTGAGAAATAGAGCGCATACGTCGGCGAATTCCGTCAACGTGATGAACGAAAAATACGAATACGGGAGATGAAAAGTGTATATTAAAGTTAACATATTAGTATCTTGTACCTCCATTCTACATTTGAGTGACAGTCGGTAATCAATGTTTCTTTTTTTTTTTCTGAATGCGTATTTCGTTATTCCCTTGCATTCATATCTAGTTAATCTTTATATTGTTTATACAACTCGTCCAGCTTTCGATATTTACTTGTGGTGTTTTCTTTATTTTCTATTAATTAATATATTCTGATATAATTTATCAGTAAAATTGGAATCTAACTGTGACAAGGTCAAGGTGTACCTACTGCACGTATCCTCTTACATATTACAGCGGCGTGTGATTTAAACAAAGGAAGGAGCGGTAAGCGCTTGTAATAAGGAGTATCCGTCGGCAGTCGTAAAGAAAGAAAGAAAGAAAGAAAGAAAGAAAGAAAGAAAGAAAGAAAGAAAGAAAGAAAGAAAGAAAGAAAGAAAGAAAGAAAGAAAGAAAGAAAGAAAGAAAGAAAGAAAGAAAGAAAGAAAGAAAGAAACTGTGCTGCAGGTAGAGAGAAGGAGTAGGTGCTTAATTAAAACTGAGTAGGTCTTAATTAACAGCGCCTAGCGCAGTCAAGTGCAGGTGGAAAGGACAGACGATGAATCTACAAGTCGTCATGGGGCGCAAAAAAGAAAAAAAAAAGAAAAAAAGAAAAGAAAGAAAGAAAGAAACGAAGAAGCACGAGCAAGACGGCACATGCATGGCTTATAAGATATTGTGTCTGGTCTCGCTCCAGATTATTTAAGGAAACCCCGACAGGAGAGGAGGTGTGAAAGAAAGAAAAAAAAATAAAGGAGAGAGAAAGAATTGAGATTTCTATGCGCGTGAAGCAAAAGATGGCGCCCGCCTTCGTTCGAGTCCAAGACAAACTCCCTCGAGGTGACAAAGATGTGGGACGTTAAAGCCTACCCTAGAAAGAAACCCAAGACACGATCGGGTGCCTTGTCTGTAAGCGTATGCAAACACAAAAAAAGACGAGGAGCTTAGGGGACTCCGATGTGAGGGAGGGCGAGGTGTCAGTCTAATCGCGTCCGCTTCTTGTCCGTGTGTTTGGCTCCGCCGTTTTTCTTCCGTGCACTGCAAGAAAGCACGTGTGCAGGCCCGACAGAAGAAGAAAGCGAAAGTAATCTTAGTACACTCGGTAGTTTCCCGTTGTCTCAGAGCACAAAAAAGATACCACCCCCTCTCCCCCCCTTCACGTCTTCTCGCCCTCTCCCACCGGCCACTGCTGCTTCGAAGAGCGCTATGTTTGCCCAGGAAAGAAGAGCACGACGACGACCTTGGAGATAAGACTAAGACTTATTTTCTTCGCCTGCTTTTCTTTGTCAGCTGAGCTCGCGAATGGGAGCAAGTGGAGCGTGTAGGAGGTACCCATTGTTTTGGTGATATTGGCGAGAGGGACTCGGAATACGGCGACCGGTCGGCCCGAGTCCTATCATCCGGGCCAGCGGGTTGGTCGTGGTCGGCAACGGCCGTGCAATATCGCATAGTGATCGCGGATCGGGACCGCCTCACCCCGAATTTCCCCGACGCGGAAGTGATGTCGCGGCATTATTGATTTCTGCTGGCTCCACGCGTGATAAGAATGCGATATGAGGGCACGTATGTATAGCATAACGTGGTGGATATAAGCAGTGCCACAAAGTCGTGGAAGAATCATGCTTTACTCTTTGTTAGAATCGTGCAAAGTTGTTTGTTTGTGAGGGAAACCCATGTTACTCACTTTCTTCGACGTGTGTAAAGAAGAAGAAGAAGAAGAAGAAGAAGAAGAAGAAGAAGAAGTACGAAACAAACATGGAAGCAATGCACAGTAGTTCATTCCAGCCGTCCATATATGTTTAGAAGACGCGCTAAAGCGACACACGAAGTTGCCTCACCGGAAGCACTCAGCTTGTGTAGTTGTACAGAATAAATTCGCGAAAGGAGAAAGCAAGAACGACATATCTGGGCCTTGAGCTTTCGAATATCTCGAATTGAGAGGACAGACACTCCCTTTTTATGGCTCCAAAGAGAACGAAAAGAAAAGAGGAAAAAAAGTGCGCTTACTTTAAGGTTTGGATGTTGAAAGGGTGGGTAGGCATAGCGACACGTGGGGATTAAACCGGGACGTTCGGAAGCCGGGATTCCTAAAATATCTTCCCTCAACTTGCTTCGAGTTTTTTTTTTTTTTGGTTACGTCGCTTACAAGCGGTATGTTTGACTTCCGGATTCTTACGCAGCACCCATTTGTCAGTAAGGCTTTTTTTTTTCTTTCTTTCAGCGTCAGCGTACCTCGGTACAACGCTTTATTCGCACAAAAGGGAAGGTACGCGTGTGCGAGGTCTGCAGTTTGCGGATGCAAGCGCTGCAAGGACAGACTTGCGGTGGAGAAGGGTTTACAGTAATGCTCCGCTGCACTACGTGTGGGCTTCGTCAAACAGTTTTCGCGAAAGCTTAGCATGCTTGAAACCTGTAACCGTGCCGGGATCTCTATATATCATTCAGTTCGGGATTCACCCTTAGAAACACCGGATGCGCCTTTCAGAGCTGATCCTCGAATACGCTTCGTGATAGCGTGTAATTTTCACCACGCGCATGCACCTCTGAGTCTGAGGAGAGGAAGAAAGGCTATCATGATATCGTGTACCAACTTTCTGTTATCGGTAATCTAATCTTGTCTCACTCGCGGCCATAAAACTATTCTCGCGGTTTTTGTTGTCGTTGTTGTTGTTGTTGTTTGATAGCCTTCAGAAAGCAACACCTCCTAGTCGCTGTCTAATCCATAGTGCTTTTGTGATTACCGACAAACAATCTAGCGATCCTCTACTCTTTTTTTTTTTCCTGAAATGGCAAAGTTTCTGTGACGTGGGCTGCCACTAGAAAGTGATTACGATTAAATAGGTCCTTCCTCAGTTTCTGCAGGATTATCGTCGCATTAGGCTATCCTTCACAAAAGGTACAAGTGGTCGTTATCAGTTTTAATACTTTCATCGTTTCGGAAACTAATGCCTTTTCCTATGAACCTTCTTTTTTTTTCTTGTCTGCACATGTTTATAACAAAAGCTTCAGAAAAACATAAAAGCGTCGGATGCATCAGCATAATTCCTTGGCCTATCCCGCACACGCGGATATGTTTCATGTCTAGGGAATGTGACGGCACGAAAAAAAAAAACTATAAAAAAAACGATCTCGTTGATCTTAAAATATATCCACGGTAGAGCTCCATCAATATACACAGTTTCAGGACAATTCTGCGTTGTTTCATATTAGCGTCGGCACTAACTATTTATCATTCTGATGGCAGCGATATGTACCACTGGAAAGCGTTCGTTAAAGGCAAGCACATCTACGGCACTTAATAAAGGCTATATACTATATGTCAAAGGAGACAAGGTCTCTGTCAAGCCGCTCGCCTGAATGTTCGTCTGACATTTATGGAATTCTTCTTAACTGTGTACTCGTACACGATGCACTCAAATAGAAGCCAGGCACGACGTCGGCGCAGATTGTGGGATAGCCTCGTAACACAGCGCCGACGCAATGTCCACCAATTCGGCAATAAAAATCCTCTTAGCGATATTCTCCACACAGAAGCACGCCCTCGTATATTGTTTATATGCTACTGTTGGTAAAGCCTACGTGCTTCCAGTTCGGGCTGCAATATAGCGCCTGCATCTGACTACATATAAAAAAGTCTTCACACGTTCGTAAAGGCGGTATACTTGAAATACGTTAGGGCGCCCGTTTTCGCACAGCAAAAGCTGTGTTATGTGTGAAGCATGGTGAACTGGAAGACCAGCATACGAGCGAAGGCTGAGGCAAGGTTCACGTCAAAGGTTATTACGCAGAGCGATGGCTTGTATTCACTTCAACATGGATAAACTCATCCTTCATGCCCTTTAGCGGGCAAAGCAAGTTAAACCCGAGACCCAAACTGCAGAAACCAATACACTGTCCAGCCCACTCTGTACACCAGTGTGCGCGTATAATGAAATACGTCATATATATTTTCGTAGTTTTTTTAATGCCCGTATGGAAGGCGAGGTTTGCCGAAGGGAACACCACTCTGACTTAATTTTTTCGTGATCAAAAATTTCAATTCAGAGTCTGTTCGCCTACTTTGCCTTTACACAGAGGCCTCCGAGATCTCCAGAGTGCACCCGATACCGTACTCCGCGCTTTTACAGTTATAGCTTAGGCTACCGGACCGAAAGTTAATGGAGCAGCGCTCCGAGACAATCGTAATACTCGACAACGTACAAAGCTACGATACTTCGACCCATCGGCGGAGAGTTTTCATTTTCCCGGAGGGGCGGGGCCCGACTTGCCCTTCTATATTTCTCTTTCTCTCTCTCTCTCTCTATATATATATATATATATATAGAGAGAGAGAGGGAGGGAAGAGAGTCCGACTTTAATTACACAACTTAATATAACTTTAGTTGCCGGCACTGCGATATCATTATGAAGATCTGTAGTTGGCAGACTCCAGATTTATTTTTCCATTGCCCGGAAAACATCGATCCACATCGTAACGCCTTGTCTCAAAGCAACAAAGGCCGCATAGGCCTTTGTTGCTCGCTGACTATACATCGCATAAATTCGATTCCCACAATGCGTGGGACCTGCCGAATTTTTTTTTATTGACATGCTTTACTTTGTTAAAACATGCACTCCGTCGTAGAGAGTAGGCTAATGCTGGCACAGGAAGCTTTAATTATGCCAGTAAATCTGAGCGAGAGCATTCACTGACTGACTCCGTCGGGATTGCTTTGTATTCTCAGTAGCATTTTTGTGTTCTGCAAAGCAGTCGCTATCCGGTTCAAGACTTTTTACTTGTCATACCTTAAGTGATCGCTTCAGTTGTTCATCAACACGACATATTCTGCACGTACAAATCCGTTTGAGGGGAATTTTCTACTGAATGTTTGACTATATGCCACTGGCCCATGATCCGAACTTTAAGTCTGAAATGAAGAAAGAGAAAACTTGGAGGACGCTTGAGCTTCGCCTTCAAAAGTAGAACGCGATAGCGTAATCGGGCCTCGTGTGCACTGCCTTCCTCAATTGCTAGCCCCGCTTCGGTTCTCGGTGCAGGCCTCAACCATGCCGTAAGGAAACGGACGACTGTGCGCGTAAAATCGGCCGTTTCAAATTATCCTTGAAAGGCTCCCGCAAGTACAGTTGTAAAGTGCTCACTACGGCATAATTTTTCCTTTTGCCAATCAGCGAAGGGCCCACTACGCATCCGTAAAGCAACACGCGAACCTACGCAGCTGCTCACTTTGTTAAGGCGTTTGCAGCTAACGATGATTAATTATGTCTCAACACTTTGTAATCGGTGGGCCTTAAAACACCCACTTGTTGCGAAATTCACATGTTTCCACACCTGGCGCGATTCATACAGGTTTTTTTCTTTCGAAACACTTTTAAGCACTAGCGTGGATCTGTGGGAGAACTCCGGCTTGCCATGCAGACGGCCTGGGTTCGATTCTCACTGAAACCGAATATTTTTATTGTTTACTTTATTTGCATCTTGATTTTTTTCTTGTTTATGCCCGCATTTTTAACGCTATCACGTTAAAAGCCAGACAGGACGGACAGGACGGTGAACTGTCCATTGTCAATGGACCGAGACCTAAGCCAGGCTCTTATAAGAATATTCCGGGCCGGCGCCAGGGGGGCTCGGCCCCCCCATGAAGCAGTCCGGCGGGGGCCCGAGCCCCCCCAGCCCCCCCCCGTACACTCCGCCCATGCTTCGACCACGTCCCGACCAGCGACAGGTTGCCCACACGACACGCCGTTGCGTGCGCCGCTCTCCTCCGGTCTTCCTTCTACCACCTTCGGTCGCTGACGTGTGGGGTGCATGTAGAGACAAAGAGCAGCCAAACTCTGTTCGCGCCATGCGAAATCTGGCTTCGAACAATGGGTGCCCTCAGCCATTGACGTCAAGTCGAGGTAAGAAAGAGGCACAGCCGCCCCTGCGGTCCCAGACGCGATTATTCGGCGCCCGCTCTTTTTGTTTTTCTCGCAACCCCCTCAAGTGGCACTCGACGCTACAGGACACGGATAAGCACTGTCACACGCAGCCGGCTTCGTTCGCGTATCTGTATTATAGTAGCGCTGGGCGTTATGTTGTGTACGAGAGACACGAGCCAAGTGGGCGACTGGCGCATGCGGCGAACGCCGCGCTGCGCGGGGATCGTAATGGTCTGATCAATCAATCAATAATAATAATAATAATAATAATAATAATAATAATAATAATAATAATAATAATAATAATAATGATAATGATATCTGGGGTTTAACGTCCCAAAACCACGATATGATTATGAGAGACGCCGTAGTGGAGGGCTCCGGAAATTTCGACCATCTGGTGCTCTTTAACGTGCACTGACATCGCACAGTATACACGGGCCTCTACCATTTCGCCTCCATCGAAATGCGACCGCCGTGGCCGGGATCGAACCCGCGACCTTCGGGTCAGCAGCCGAGCACCGTAACCGCTACACCACCGCGGCGGGCCAATCAATCAATCAATCAATCAATCAATCAATCAATCAATCAATCAATCAATCAATCAATCAATCAATCAATCAATCAATCAATCAATCAGTATATCAATCAATCAATCAATCAGTATATCAATCAATCAATCAGTATATCAATCAATCAATACTGGCAACCTAAGCACCAAATTCGTAAGGCACTAAGTTTAGGCCAATCCATTCGCACCGTACTCCCATGCCGCGCTCTCGGTTTTCGTAGAGCCTTGGAGAGCCCGATTTTCTTGCAGTAATATTTGCAGCAAACTCTGCGCTGTTCGATCACCCACTGCCTGGGGGGAGTAAAGAAGAAAAAAAAAAACTCACTTTGGTAAACAGCGAGAAAGTGTTCTAGGTGGGCTGCTTTCTTAGCCTAGAAAGCCGTTGGCTAATACCGCAGCACTTCGCTGAACCCTCCAGGCTCAAATTCATCAGCATAGCTTCCCATGTTTCTTCGATCGATTGTTGCATTTCCGTCGCTTCATCTTGGGTGTTTTTTTTTTATTGCGTTATGGAAACAGTGACACAATGTATTCGGAGTGTGTCCGGTTGTCGCCGGATGAAGGAAGGAAAATTTCTGCCCGTTTCACTGGGAAGCACAGCGTGCAGCCGGCCGGTCGTATCATCGCACGCGTGGTCTCTCGGTGTTTGAGCTGAGGGGCGTTGCTCGCCGTCGCCGCCGCGCCTTGGCCAACAGCGTTCCGCGACAGTGACGCTTATCGACGCATTGCGTGATGCCCCGTGTGTGGCTCTTGAGAAAACCCCTCGGGTGTCGCGTGCGCAGGGCAATTGCCGGCCGTTGTAATACGCACTCGAACATATCGATCCTCCTGTGACGCTACAGAGCAAATTCGTCCCCCAGAAGAACGTTGCGATCAGGCAGCAGCTTCCTGGCGATGAAAGACGCAAGATAAACACGAGGGTGACGATGAAAAAAAAAAAAAACAGAAAGAGGAAAGGCAAACCATAGTTGCCGACTTACAACTAAAGTTTCGTCGGTGTCACGCAAGCGAATGAGTGCACACGAATGAAGTATATACAAAATTGCAAAATTCGGGCTGATTGCACGCATGGCATTTACACCTTCCAAGCAATAAGTCCATTTCTTCCAAGGTTTAACACAAATTATCGGGATACGAACGCGTCCATTGCGTTTCCCACCATAAAAAAAAATTGCTACATTTTCAACGCATATGTTTCAGGCAGCTCATATACTTTATGTGCCGAAACCACGATGCGACTTTGAGGCACGCCGTGGTGGCGAATCGTACTGGAGTGGTACCGGCTGGTAGAGCATAGCTGTAAAACGGGGGATGAAAATGTAGGGCAAATACAGGCGAAGTCTTTCCATCTCCTTTCGCATGTGTATGTCCTATTCGCCAGTCCTTCGCCTGTGTGTATCGTTCGCCAATGTATGCCCACTCCGTTTCTACAAGCGTTCATAAATATAAGTTCACGATTGTATCTGCTTTTCGAGTCCGTCGAAATGCAGACACGCCAACACATAGTAATTGAACTTCGTGCTCAGAAAAAAAATAATAAAAAAAGAAAGGTTGTGGTTGTGTGTGTTTATGTGTGCAAAACACCGTGTTTCTTTTCCTCTTCGTTAAATTGCGTTTAGTTTTGAACCAGTCTGCATATATTATTGGCCCATAAAACGACAGCCGCCTAAGACCATCTTCATCACCATGACGGCCCGACTATTCGCGAACGTAAGAAAGCGACACGGTTGCCCTTGCAATGCCTGTGTATTTCGAATGCACCCCACAATGCAGCACACGATAACGAAGCGACCTTCTAAAGCTACACCCTGCATCACCCCTTAAAAATAACATTCTCACCGCATAGTTTATCCCCAGCTCTTTGTGTTAGGAGGTCACTGTGTACGACAGCAATAAATGCCTCTGGTATGAGCCAAAAAAAAAAAAAAATGTCGAAGAGCAAAAAAGAACATAGGGGAGATGAGGTCGTGTCATTGGGAATAAGACTAAACAAGACACGGTAGCTCCTAGAAAAAAAGTTGCTTTGCGAATAGAATACATTCCAAAATAAATTCCAGAATAAATTATTTCTTGCCCGCAGACGAGGCATTGGCCCATTGGACAAAGCAGTACGCGATTATGCATTGCACTAACTCCACATTAAAAAGGCAAAATATGTCGCTCGCCAACTAAAACAAAAAGTGAAAGAAACGCACTGGCCCCATAGACCCCTATCAAGTGATCTAATCTAGGCGAGTAGTGATAACGTGCCCCAAGTTTGTCTGGCCTGTTTTCGGACTGTTGCCTTTTCTGACCGCTGAGCCCATCATCGACGCTCGCAAACCGCCTAAATATTTTTATTGCGTTAGGATTAAGACGTGCGTCTGCACATTTGGTGCAACGAAAGCACTTACGAACAATGGTCTCATTGAAAAACTCTAGTTCGTTTGGCGTTGATGCTGTCAACTTCATCAACGACAGTTGCTGTCGAACCGTACTCCGTAACAGTTCGAAATTTGAAACCTTCTGGGTATGTGCGGCGAACGTTGCTATGCATGCGAGCGTATACTAGTTGTCCTCTCTTTCCTTCTTCCCTTGTTTGTTCTTCTCTCCTCATCCTCCTCCTCCTCCTCCTCTCTCTCTCTCTGTGTCGTGATGGCTAACTGTTGGTTGTCAAGGTAATTAAGGAGGCACTTCAAGGCAATGACAGCGCGTTTCGCTTGCGTTTGCCTCTGAATCTACATAATTTTTGCTCACATATTCGAGCCCCGCCACGGTGGTCTAGTGGTTATGGCGCTCGACTGCTGACCCGGAGGTCGCGGGATCGAATCCCGGCCGCGGCGGCTGCATTTTCGATGGAGGCGAAAATGTCTGAGGCCCGTGTACTTAGATTTAGGTGCACGTTAAAGAACCCCAGGTGGTCTAAATTTCCGGAGCCCTCCACTACGGCGTCTCTCGTAATCGTATCGTGGTTTTGGGACGTTAAACCCCAGATATTATTATTGTTCACATATTCGAGAAACGCCGTAACTCCTATCCCTGCTGCCTGTGCACCGTTTTGTACCGCAGAGAACGCTTTACCGCGAGTCGGCCTCGAAATTCCTGTCGTTCGGCCCACTGCCGTCATCGCGTCGGCGGCGTAAACAGCATCGTCCCGTCATGCCTGCTGCCGAGGCACCTCCGCGTGCACGCAGGATGCACGGCTTTAAGCCACATCCGTCTCAACCCGCGTTCAGTGACGTCATTCTTGCAGCTGACACTCGCACGGCGCGTCTCGTCTCTGTCCTCCCCGACGTGCTTTTTTAAAAAAAGAAGCCGAACTGGGCCGCCGCCGCAAAAGCACTCGCCGATCGAATGAGCAGAACGTGTGTCGCTAAGGCTGCGTGCGCTACAGGTTGCGGAACACCTGTGCCACATGCCCGAGCCGCTATTATACGCGGTTATTATTATCATTATTATTTTTTTTCCCGAATAGGTCTTAATCGTTAAATGCCACATGCCTCTCTTTTGTAGCTTTTTTTTTACGTGAACCTTATCTTATCTGTCTTTCCCGCACACGAGAAAAAAAAATGCACTGGCGCCGTTACAACGTTAAGTAACCCTTTTCTTTTTCCTCGTGCTAAACTTCGCCGAGCGCTGTTAGTGCTCGACAAGCTTTAGAGCATGACGTTACCTTTACGTTTACTAGGTTTGAAAAATTGGCGCGTTGTACTCACAGAGGACCTGTATCACAAACGCTTAGGGAGAGGTTCAAACGTGAAGTGGGGGTCAATCGATCGCGAAGAAGCTTTCGCCTTCCAGTCGTCTTAAGGCGAATCGTCAAGGGACCACGTGATTTTTTAATAGTTGGATGACGCGAACAGCGCCTTCGGTCGATCTTTACGCTTGTGTATCATCATCAGCCTGACTACGCCCACTGCATGGGCAAAGGCCTCTCCCATCTTCCGCCAATCAACCCGGTACTGTGCTTCCTGCCGCCACGTTATATCTGCAAACTTCTTAATCTCATCTACCCACCTAATTTTCTGTCTCCCCCCTCACGCGTTTGCCTTCTCTTGGAATCCAGTCAGTTACCCTTAATGACGAGCGGTTATCCTGCCTACGCGCTACGTGTCCGGCCCATGTCCATTTCTTCTTCTTACGATTGTGTATATGCAAGCGTAAAGATCGACCGAAGGCGTTGCTTGTAGCTTTTCATGAATCTCCACCATAAATGGTGGAAATACATGAAAAGAAAGCTACAGGGGCCACGTATACTGGGGCGACGCCCGGGCAAGGTTCCGCAAGCATTGAACATCTGTTGAAAAATCACCGGATGCACGCGCCCGTGTTGCGGCCCCGAACCTTACGCTACGCTAACAGTTTCGACGCAAGCCTGAGGTTAGAATCCGACCCCGCTTTTCGAGTGTGGCCGGTCGTACGTAGGGCTCACGCGTTGCTTTAACGTTCAGGGGAACTGAACTTTGATATCAGAGCACGCGTGTTATGTTACTGTGTTATGCCACGATACGAGGCTCACGCCGTGTGTGCACGCTTTAATGGAGCAGTCCAAGTTGTTCGTAATGTGAAACGACAGCTCCCAGTTGTTTCTTCCTTTCTTCAATGCTTTCCGCAGCGTTTGCAGTTCCGTCCTTCTAGATGAAAATATGGGGCCGTTCTCTTTTGTAGATCACTCATACACCTGTGGGCTTTTTTAAAGTGCGGCTTTTCAGCTTCTCGACGTGCTAATTAAGAAAATCAGAGGTAAATTTACCATTACGTATATTTACAGCCACCAACGACTGAAGGGCGAGAATGGGAGACCCTCGTTCCCTGGTGCATACTAAAGTGTTGAACGACAAATCCTTTCTAGAGCTCGTGATAGAACAACGGCAGAGTATTAATTTTAAGGTCGCATCACTGAGATCAAGCTATCGCCACGAGCCTAACTTTTCGAAGCAGAGAACACGCGTTTCACATTATTTACTCAAATAGCTTAGTGGTATTGTAATACTACGTTAATTATTTGTTCGTTCGGTTGTTTTGTGATGAATACCCCAAACAAAAAAAATTATTGGTGAAAATTTCCCAAGGGCAAATGTCTTAATGTGCAAGTATTTATTCTATTACAGCATCGCAATAGTGGATAGCCAGTATTAACAAGCAGCATGCACGTTAAAGGCGTGTAACTTAGAGCCACTAGCACTAAGAAGACAGAAGGGCCGTGTGAATTTTTTCTTCTGATATTAGAAGTAGAGGTAAAAGTAAACAACGACACACATATAAAGCAATGGCTTCGAACAACCCACTCTATCCTTGTGCAGCCAATGAGAACCCGTATTGATTTTTTTTTATCCTAGCACTATAAACTTTTAAAATAGTTCACCGGATGACGCCGTGCAGGAAAACTATATGTGCCATTTTCAGCTTTTCCCAGATCGACATTTCGATAAGCTGTCACTTATTAGTTGACCAATGTGAAATATATTTGTTACACGTAAACTTTATTTATTTTGGCCTCCCAGTAAAGAAAATCAACAGAGGATTAACAGTAGGACTAAATAAAGTAATAACTAAGCTAGCGGACATCAGCCAAATTTAGCCAATAGGATCCAGCGTTAGCCAACAGTTAAAGAGCGGTAACCAGTGCTGAGAAAAGAAAGATGCCGTTAGCAGACACTGAGTACAGAACTCAAGGATTGAAACAGGACAATTTAGGACTAAGTAACGCACATACTTTCGTTTCCCCCCGTCTTCTGTTCGGGTCATATCGGCGTAATTTCGACTCGAACGCGTAGATTAGAGCCAACATTATCTTTACAAACCACATTCGTCGGGACATGACGTGGTTACTCGAGCAATTGCGCATACCAGTCGTTAAAATTTTTATGTCACGTTTGATGAGCAATTGCGCATACCAATCGTTGCACTAAAAAATTTTATGTCACGTTTGAATCCGTGCGTACTGTACCTTATAGGGCCCAAAACCTCGTACCAGAGAAAAGAAAACCACTTTGTTCCCCGTGCTTTCAAAGTACTACACTTTTCTTTTCGTAAACGAAAATTTAGGTCAGCCGTACAAAGTAGTCGCAGCGTGCACCTAATAATACATAATATCTGGGGTTTAAGGTCCAAAACCACGATATGATTGAGTGACGCCGTAGTGGAGGGCTCCGGAAATTTCGACCATCTGGTATTTTTTAACGTGCACTGACATCGCACATTGCACGGGCCTCTACCATTTCGCCTCCGTCGAAATGCGACCGCCGCGGCCGGGATCGAACCCGTGACCTTCGGGTCAGCGGCCGAGCCCCGTAACCGCTATACCACCGAGGCGGACGCAGCGTGCACATGGCCCAAGTTTGTTTGTGTACCTGTAGAGCTTTCTTCATCGCAGTGCTTTAGTGTATCAGGAGAAGCCAGACGTCTTGAGGTAGCATGCATGCGTGAAACAAAGGAAGCGACTGCATGGCGTGGTGGTCTTTCTACCCGAAGATATTTCGTACTTTATAAGAAATCTACGTTTTTAAAAGCTGCCCACAGGACATCACCACAGATGTAGGTGGGTTATTCAGTGTGAAACTCGGTAGCCTGCATGCGTGTGCCTTTTTTTTTCTTTGTTCTAGTTTCGATGTTATAATTTCGTCAGAGTCCCGAACTGCAGTTGCTTCTGTCGCTGTAAAAGCTGATCGAAAGCTTGAGTTAAAGCTGAAATTGTTAGATGCGACAGACTGAGACTGATAC
This sequence comes from Rhipicephalus appendiculatus, assembly GCA_030522465.1. NCBI lineage: Eukaryota > Metazoa > Arthropoda > Arachnida > Ixodida > Ixodidae > Rhipicephalus > Rhipicephalus appendiculatus. Next base: position 39,430 of record JALIZH010018497.1, read on the forward strand.
TTACAGGCCGTGGGAAATCCGTATAGCGTAGTTTATAAAGTCGGGAGAAGAAAGTCACGGAGCGCAGTTTTACTGACAATAACTACGGCGAGCTTTATACCAAGAGTACATTTCGAAAGTATTGCGACACTAAAGCACAAACTATTTTAACTTTCGCAGCTTGCGCGTGAACCTGAATGCTTAAATGGTGAGCTAACCGCATCAGTTGAAGGTCGCAATTTTACCCCTTGGTGTAACAGCGTAACGGGTTCTATAGCAGCGCAACTTTTGATGCAAGAACAACAAGACGCGAGTACATTCACGCAAGGAGCTCAGTGTATTTTGCATCAGGCCGGGTTCTCTCTCTCTTTTTATCATTTATTTCTCTTTTCACCTTTCATCAGGGGCCATGCTAATCTCTGTATCATTCTAATTTTAGTACACGAACTTTGGAAGTATTGCTTCCATCTAGCGCAGGGTAGCAAACCGGACGTATGCATAGCCTCAAAATCTTTTCTCTCTCCTCCCCCCCTCCCCCCCCGCCTTTCTTTTTTTCTCTCTTCCTGTCTCCGCGTTGCTATTCGCTCCGCTAGAACGCTTTACGACCTCAGTATAGAAAGAAAGTTCAAAAGAGACGTAACACCTCGTCGGGCAAAAAAAAAAGAAAAAAAAAAAGAAGGAGAAAGCAGAAAGAAAAGCACATTATCCAGAACCTTGACTACACCAGCCCCAGCATTTACATTGTCTAATGCCACTCTAATGTTTCAACACGTAACCGACTTAGAGCTTTGTTAAAGAGGGTTTATTTTATGCTAATATTAACCACCGTAAAGTCAGTAAAATGAAGGAAGTTTTTCACGGACAGAACGATGAAGCACGGCAAACGAACGGGGAAGAAACTACATAAATAACGAGTGAGATACAGCGGCATGGCGACTGTTATGCGCAGCTTCTACATAAGCGCAGACAGACAGACAGACAGACAGACAGACAGACAGACAGACAGACAGACAGACAGACAAAGAACTTTAATGAAGTCCCGAGGGACAAGCGCATTTTTTTTTTACAAACTTAGATTACGGAAGGTGAACTATACACCACATCCGCATGCCAGTTGTTTTACGCACCGACAAATCAAGTTCGGGCGTGTCTCGATATACCTTGTTGCTCTTAAGAAGCTACACTCTTAAAAAAAAGTTAGTAAAAAGCTTGTAACCACGAGCAAAAAGTTAGTAACAGCGGCTGTTACTAACTTTCTTGGGCCATTACTAACTTTTTCCTACCTTTTTACTACCTAAGTTAGCAGACACTTATAGGTTGCAATGGTTACTACCTCTTGCGTACAGTTACTAACTTTTTGCCATGCACCTGTTTAACGAACTTGCTAAACGAACCTTAGAAGTAATTATTACGAACTTTTTGCAGCCTATTTACTAGCACGCGGACCCAGTCAAATTCGCTGAGGCGATATTAGTAAGCTTAGTACCTCGTCTTGGCTCTTGATTATTAAGCCATGTTGAGGCGGTATTATGCAAAATAGAGATAACATATTGTTTGTCTTAATATGCTTGATTAAAAGTTCTACGCTGTGTTACCTCGCACACCTAATCAAATGGTACGCTATATAAATATAGGCGCGTACCTTAAATTATTCATCGTAAAGCCTAGCTGCTCACCGGCACCAGCTGTGTTCTCCAAAGGTAGGGCTATAAATACTCCTGGAACCACTCACAAATTACATGTGTCGCGTAGACTAGTGGTTGTGTATCTGTGCTGTTCTCCTTCACGACATTATATGAATAATTATCCATTGATATACTGCAATGATCATGCTCGCGAATTTGACCGTTATAAAAACGGGTGAATAATGAGGCGAAATGATCGCGGTTACTACTTTTTTTTTTGGGGGGGGGGGGGGTAGTAACCGTTACTACCTATGTTTTACTAGCTAGCAACGAGACGACTAGTAACCGCTACTAACTGAGTTTGTAAAGACGAGGGTAGTAAGGGTTACTAACCTTCCCGTTACTAACTTCACTTACTAACAGGGTTGTAACATATGTGACAAGTAGTTAGTAAACCGAAGTTAGTAAGTACTACAACCTTTTTTTTAAGAGTGTACCTCTCCCTCGTTGCCACTTCTTTTCCTGGCTCGCTCGCTAATTGCTGCCGGCTCCGTATGATTGACACACCGCGCGGTTGTTCCACATTTAGGACCGTTATGAGACACGTGTCGCGCCAAGTTAGTATAGTGTCGCAACTCGACCTCCGGAAAAGTGAGGCGGATGAGGCGGAAGGAACAAACCGCCACGTTGCAAGGCCGAGACAGCGACATTATAGAGCTGCAGAGAGTGAAAGCTGCTAAACATCTCCTCGGTCACCAGCCCTTTCCATCCAGGCTGAACGCAAACATTCGCTACCCTCCGCGGCTCCGCGCGGTACATAGTGCCAAGCTAGGGCCATTAGGTGTCACTTCTAGTGCAATCGCAGCTTATTCGTCTTGTTGCGTGTAAAGCTCTGAAGTCTATTTCTTCTTCGCGACTTGCGAAGTGAGCAGGCTTGCTCGGTCTAGGAGCTATATTCGACTCTGTGTGTGTGTGTTTGTGTGTGTGTGCGTGCGTGTTTGTCTGCATGTGTGTGTGTATGCGTGTGTGTGTGCGTATGTGTATGTGTGTGTGTCTGTGCGTCTTTGTCTTCACGTGTCTTTGTGGGCATGCGTTTGCTTTGATGTGTACCAACGTCCTATGTGTGTGTGCTCACACATGTGTCTGTGACTGTCGTCACCCTTTGTTGTCCAACTGCCCCGGCCAGACAGTTTTGGCTCGAGCGTGGTGAACGAAGACGAGCTTGACGTATTTATGTTCCTCGCTTGTTTTGATGGCAACAACCACTCTTCGTCGACCCTCACAGAGTGGTTGTGTAGAAATTACGTCGGGACACCCGAGTTTCGTCACTGCTTTCCTCGTGGCGCTGGCATTGGATGCGGTTTCGTCGCTTATTGTCCTTTTTCCAACTGTCCCAGTGCAATGTTATGTCGTTCCGCGCCTTCAGTTCCGCACGTGGTGTGCTGTATACAGCACACCGCGTGCGGAACTGAAGGCGCGGAACTAGTATACGTGTGTTTTCAGCTCGTTTGCAAGGATATATGTCACTGACAGTGAGCTGCGGACAACAGGCGAGAAACCGGTGGTCCGGACTAATCCCAACGTAATGCATTCTGTGAGTCAGCATGTTATTTTCTAGGATTGATAATACATAGATATCGCAGTTCTACTAAAAATGTCCGGAGGTGAATATAAGCCGGTAATAAAGCGACGGGTGCCCTTCCTTCAAAAATTTTGATATATAAAGCAAGCGCGTAAGCCCGGGTATTGAAGTACACTTAGTTAATGCTCTATAGCTTTTATACGTGGTGTTGTACATGGGCGAATGGTGGACCTTGTGGAATTAAAAAAAATTAGAAACCGAAGTTCTTAGAGCTCTGGTACTGGGCGTAGGGTCTTGATTACGCAAAATTCCAGACTAATCAATATTTCGGTCCTAAGTGAGATCAAACCTGAACCTTTCTTTCAAAGCGAAGACCATAAAGCTCTAGCTTTCTTATTTTCAATTCACTTCATGCACGCTTCCGGATCAACGGAAAGTAAGTCAATGCTAGCCAAAGTCGAAGCCAAGGTAAAAAAAACGGGGTCACCAGACCAGGAGGTGGCTAGATCCATGAAATTCAGCAGGCCCTAACAAAACTTTTTTAGCTATCTTAAAGAAACGGCCTTAAGCTGATGTCATTGGCACTCACACGTTCGTAGTGTGACCGAAAGTCGAAAGCTAATGGATGGCAGGTAATGTATACATGAGCGTTGGACAAATGCCACCATTTGTATGCATTTCCTTTCGTTTCCGTCCGCCCGCGTACGGAGTACATTTGCGGACAAACGGCCCACTTATCGGACTCCGATTGCCGCGCTGTTTATTGCGAACCCACGCGCATTGATTGATGGGGTAAATATTTAGAGTCGCTTATCGGATGTGGAAAGCGTGCCGCCATTTCAGCCCGCAGGGAAGGGTAAGTATGCGCCCGTGACCGTGAACTTCTCTGCCACGGAGCATTGAAGATAACGAGAAAAAAAAAAAAGAAACAGCTGAAGGTACTATGCCAGATGGTTGTTATCGGAAGTGCGCAATCGAACGTGACTTTTTAGACGGTCCGCTTATCGCACTGAGATTCGCAATGTATTTAGCCAAGCTTTATTGACACGCAAAGCACTCAAAGGGAGTTTCGACAGTTACACAGATTTACTACGGCCAAAGCGGCATATGTGCGGAGAAAATGCAATGCGACGTCGCGCTGACAAATCGGCTCTGAGGTTTAAGGGTGAAATTTGATGAAGCGAACATTGGCTTTCGCTTTTTACAGTAGTGTTCAACTTTCTTACGCTATGCATGTTAATGAAAGTGTGTATGGAGTTTTGAAAGGACACTTTGCCAGCCTAAACTTCCGATTGTTGCTATTTGCTGTACATTCAGAGACATAGCAAAATTAAGTGAGGTGTTATAAGAGAAAAACAGGGCTAGAGAACCGGACATAGCCCAGTTGACTATCCTGTGCTGGGCAAGAGAGATTGAAAGATGCGATGACCGAGGATATTAGTTTGCACTGTACACGCATAAACTGGGCCGATGCCGCGTTCGTAGTTCAATCCGTCACACGCTGTCGCATAAACCGACGCACAGCAAGAAATACATGAGCACATTTAGGTCACTAGATGTCTATAATACGCGAGGAATAAGAAGTACGGTAACCGAAGGGCCCGATCTTTGTTGTTGAAGGTCCGTCACGGTGGATCAGTGGCTAAGGTGCTCGGCTGCTGACCCGAAGGTCGCGGGTTCGATCCCGGCCGCGGCGGTCGCATTTCGGTGGATGCGAAATGGTAGAGGCCCGTGTACTGTGCGATGTCAGTGCACGTTAATGAACACCAGATGGCCGAAATTTACGGCGCCCTCCACTACAGCGTCTCTCATAATCATATCGTGGTTTTGGGACGTAAAACCCCTGATATTATTATTATTATTATTTGTTGTTGTTGTTGTTGTTGAAGTGGATTCGTAGAGGGTGACGTACTCGGAGGTGCTTATCAGCAATCGAGTCTTTCCGGGCCTAATGAGACCTCACTAATATGCCAGGGTTATAACCTCAGATTAAGGAGGAAATCTCTGACGCCATGCCATCGACCATCGATTGTACAGTGAGATTGACGCTATCCTTTCATTATCTTTTCACACACGGTGGCGGTGACTCCAGTGTCAAGACTGGCCAGTTATCTCGAAGATCTCTGTCCATGCGAGGAGAACAGTATCTCTAAGAGCGCCGAAATGAAGCGTTATCTCCTGGGTGTTAACGACACACACATATTTAAATACAATAGACACTGAAAACGTTTCGTCCTCCTCGTAGGACTTGTGGCGTGACCAAGCGGCTAAGATACGCGCTGTGTGGCGTGGTCTCTTGCGTGGCCTATAGGGGCCGAGTTTGGAATTACAAGCAAGACCAATATCAGACGGTAGATATCAGGCGAGAAAAAAGACCGTATATTTCCTTCTCTGTCTTCTGAGCGCGAACGTTGAAACAGCAGGCTAAATTAGCCTATATTTCTGAACTATTTAACCTAATTGATCTTGCTTTAGTTTCGTCTCAGCTTTGTGTGTCTGTCTCTTCGGTGGTAATGGTGTCTCATAAGTTAACCTAACTTCACGTAAAATACTATAGCAGGAACTTTGTTGTAGCATGTACGTAATGAATATATCTGAATATAACCAGTGTATTCGGTCACTGGGTGTGGGTTACGAGCTGCTTTTAAGTATGCGCATATGAAGTTTGCCATTATTTTTTTGCCCCTGTACTCGCTTTGATCGCGTGGTGGACTACGGCGGCGCGTCACCGGATTCCACATGTATGCTACAGCGCACACCAGCTGTTTTGTTTTACATCGACGTCAATGAAACTCCGCAGGAGCTCTCTGAAATGTCTGTTATTTATAGATAACACCACGGAGGAAAAATGTTCAGAACGAAGCCCAGTTAGAAGCTCCTTTATGTGACTTTCATTTATCCGTCATATCCGATCTGCAGTAAATCCTCCCTTAAAGAAAGAAAGAAAAAGAAAAAAGAGAAAGAAATGCGGCAAGACCACGTACATGCGTACGACTCCCCGTGGCTTTTAATTTCGCGCAACGTTCGTCGTTACATAGCGGCCCTATACGTGCCGCTCTCATGCTCTGAAATACCGAGAGAAAAAAAAAAATATCGAGAAAGATACCTCGGCTCATGAGCTCAGAGTTTTATTAGGATTGGCCACAAAGGACATGCAGTGATATAACATATGTAAGAGAAGATCCCCAGACCGTGGCCTCGTGCGTCTGCGACGAGCAAGGCCGTAAAAGCTCTTCTGTGATTTCTTCTCAGATGCGCCAGTCTATGTGATGGCATGGGATGAATTGAGCTATATCAATGGCACGTGTGCGTCCGCGCATTCTATGAACTCGTATCTTCTCATCTTTCAGTTATTCTTTCACAGTGCATGGATAGACAGATGGTCTAGGCTTGCTTTACTGTCCTGCCTTTCTCTTATCACATATCTCTCGACATCTGTGACTGCAGCAGCGCTGTGCAGAGTACCATCGATGTGCCAAGCTCATCTCCGCATTCCTACTGAGCGTGCATTATGTCCATTGTAATCTTTTCGCTTAATTAAATTCCGTCAAATGCGTCTCTGAACAGCGAAAGTTAATTGAAGAACAGTTAAGGATTTCCGATTGATATGGCTTTCCTGCCTGCGGGCATTTTTATGCATCCATTATTGATATATTGAACTCTCACTTCATATCGGACAGGGGAACGTTCTCTTTAACGAACGAAGCGACCCCCTGAGTGCTGTCGGGACGTCACTTTTAAAGAGCAACTGCTTGCTCTTTCGCGCATAGCTTTGCCGCAAGTACGCTTTGATTGAGATGAACGTGCGTGATTTAGGTGCCCGTCGATGAACGCCGATGGGTCAAAATTAATGCAGTCTCTCTGTACGGTGCGTCTCATAATTATATTGTTACGTGGTTTTTGGCACGTTAAACGTAACGTCAAAATTTATTTTCCCTCATTCCTAGCTTTGTCTCCTTAAACCCTGAAGCCAGTGAGGTTCACTTGACATATACTATTCTTTCTCTTTATTTCGCTGACTCACCCGGACCGTCTTACAGAACCAAGAATATGTCCATAGGCGTCCGCACGAGGGGGGGGCAGGGGGGGGGGGGCGCCCCCCTAGTCACCTAAAAAGGGGGGGGGGCGAAATCTGCTCCACACAATGACTAGGGGGGAGGGGGGTAGGCATCTAAGAGGGGGGGGGGCGCAAATTCTGCCCCCATATATTGAATTAATAGGGAGGGGGGGGCGCTACGACGAACCTTTGACCCCCCTCCTAAACGGGAACTCTGCGCACGCCTATGCATATGTCCATAATTTTGATGTAGGCCTGTGACCGCGTTTGAACTCCTGTGAGCGAGCCCTACTGAACCCCATATTTTTTTATTAGGTAATCTACATAGAAGACTTATCGAGCTTATCGTCTTGTCTCGGCCGTTCCCATTTTTTTTTCCCCTTTTCGCGTGATTGTTGGGCGGCGTATAGGTCGACGATAACGACTGAGCCCAGCGCTGGAGTCGTTGGCATTTACTATATACCGAGTAGTCGTGACAAAGTGTACGTTCAGTTTTATGACCAGGGTCGAAAGAGAAACCGTGGGTCTGTAAACTAGCTTTAATTTTTTTTGTCTCTCCTGAAAAACAAGCAGTTTACGTCCAAGAAGCTTTAGATGTGTGTGTGGTGTACAATGTGTCCCTCTTTCTCTCTCTCTCTTCCCTTCTCTCTTTTACTCCCTTATCCCCCTCCCCAAGTGTAGGGTAGCAAACTGGACATAGTCTAGTCAACCTCCCTACCTTTCCTATATTTCTTCTCTCTCTCTCTCTCTCTGTGACCTCTTTTGCACTAGTTTATGCGGACTGTTGGATTTGCTTGGCTCTTAAATTAGGCGACCTCTCCGGAAAAAACTAAATCAGTTGGAGGAACTCGGTCCCGGTTCCTTCAGTACAAAGATTTGTTAGCTGCCTGTCGTCTTCATAAAAAAAAAAAAAAAAATCGAAGCATAATTATTGATCGAAAGCAGAAGAGTTTGTCAGTGCAGTGAACTTACTGGCTGCACTGGAAGAATAAATCTGCATAAGAAGTCACTACACCACTGACCGTGCTGGGCCCATTGTCCCTATTCTTCAGGAGTTGGTACTTCATTCATCTGTCTCATATTTTATGACTGATATAACTGTGTGATTCCATTATGCGTTATCCTACAGTATGCGCATTGACGTCAGCAGTCATTGATTGAACTATATACTGCTAGTACGTAAGGGCCAGTACTTGCGAATTTCTCATAATTTATAAGCTATGGATTACCAGAATAAAGAAACTCCTTAGAATGGAGAGGAACACAATGGACAGCATAGAGGTTCAACTTTTCCTTTTAAGCTACAGCTACGTGACGCCAACCGACAATAGGTAAGGAAAACGTAGGAGAAATTAGCAGTTATACTTGATTGATGTAAAGAATTAATAATAAAAAAAGAAACTGCACGGAAACGTAGCTCGGAAATCATTACCTGCGGCGAGCTGTCGGTTGCACGTTTCGGTTAAGTATAACAGCTAATTTTTACAATGCTTCCCTTCGCTTCCCTGTGTTGGCTTCGCGCGGTTGTTAGGTACTTGTCAGGCTATGCTGATAAATAAGATTCTGAAGTACCAATTGAGTATGTGTTTTCTATTGCGAGCACAGCTTTCTAAAACAGGTATATACACTATACTATCTCCTCACCCACACCCTCGACATCGTCAGGTAGAGCAAAAATATTTATAAAGTAATATGTGATTGCATGTAATTCAATAGTAAGCAACATGCCAGACGTTGTGATCTTGACTTGCTCTAAGACAGGTCAGATAATGCGAAATATACAGTGAATACGTTGCTGCGGTACGTGTCTGCAACGAATTTCGATCATTCCAAGCTGTAATTCATCAGCCATTGTCTTGCTGCGTTGTAATTACACCAACGCGTTGTTGTCATGCCGATTGACAGCGTTAAGTCGTCACCCAATCGTTTCAAAGAGGAAGGAATTCACTTCACAAACCCATTTCGTTCTAAGTCCGGCTTGCCACTCGCCTGACCGCCGTTGATGATATTGAGTGAGTTAATGAATAAATCTTTTATGTATTCCTGGAGAGACAAGGTGTTGTTAAATAGTAAAAGCTGCATATTGCAGTTTAACGAAGCTCCGACTCCGAGTGAGTGCGAAAAATCTTGAACCCACATTCAAGATTCAAAGTACCCAACATTAAGGTCGGTTGGCATCTATGTTCCTTAGCTGCAGTTCTGCGGCTAATGAATGTTTCGCCAATACTGCCTAAGTGAAGATTGAAAATTCCAAGTGTAGAGGAAGAGAGCCGCGGTGGGGCATAACCTTGCCCTGCATGACGGGAACGTACAGCATGCTTATTTCGTTATTCATCAGAGGCGAGCAAGGCGTCGACGGACAGTGTATATATGTTAGCCGCGCGCGACGAACGAGTGCCGGTTTTGCATGAGGCGTAAAAGTACAAAGCTGCCATAGGCAAGGACCACGTTTCCTTCAAAAGTCGTTTCCGGTTTCGAACCCGTAAAATAGCTCCGCGCGTCGGGTCTTACGATAGCACCGTTTTACACAGCTCTCCCCTCCCCTCAAATAACACAACCCAGATCTCGAGCACAGTATAACAAAGCGGCTGGGACTAAGCGGGGACCCAGACGGTCTGACTTGTGACAACAAACTCTATATAACCGTTTCATCAACGAGCCGGTAAATAATACCAATAAAGAAAAATGAGCACGTGTTTTCTCTTTGTCTCAGCCAAAGCGGCCGCCATTGCCCAAGCCTCGAGTGAACGTTAAGCGCGGTCCCGCGGGCCGCGGGTCTTTAAAACTTGGCCCGCGTTGCCGGAGAGCTTTGCAGCCGCCGGCTAAATTTAGCAGGTGCTCAGAGAGTCCTTGGTGAGGCTTTATTGGGCCGGCCCTGCAATGTCCGTGCACGCGCTGAGGGACGCTGGTGCGCATGCGCGCCGCCTTTGGCTGCGACTCAGCCGTCGTCTGCTTGTGACCGGTACCGTTTTCAGGGTGACCCGAGGGACGAAACTCCAGGGCAGGACACTTCTTTCTTTTTTTCGTCTATAGCTACCGAACTGCACGTTCTTGGAGTCAAGCTGCTGTATAATTAAGGTCAACAAGTACAACGCGCGTACAAGTACAACGCGCGTTTTATTGTCTCTCTGGGAAAGCTCAGTGTGGAAGCTTTTAAGTTTTAGATGTCTAGTCGTGATGTATTTTTCAGATGACGACTCGGATTTGAAACTTTATTACGCCTGCTGCTCCTCACTACATAGAAATGAGCGCGGTTTGATCTAGCAGACAAGTATAAAAACTTTGCTTCGTTTGCTGCTGACTTGCGGAACTTCGCTCGCTTAGTGTTGTTTAGTAGACCTTTGGTCAAGGTATACCGTGTCTTGTAAACATTGCTCTAGCGCTGTTTAGTTGCCTATTTTAAAACATACTTTCGACAGTTTTCCGTTTCTCCATCTGTAAGGCAACTCTTAATCGTGGATCAGCAGTACAACGTTACAAACTAAACTGATATTCAGCGTACCCCCCCCCCCCCCCCCCCCATCTTTTTTATTCTAATAAGTTATCGCAATATATACTTTATCATTTTCGTCGGGGAACCTCGGCCCACATGCGTTACTAGGTCATGACTTCCAGCTTTGGTCGTTGGCCCGATGGCGCTTGCATCCAGGTTATCGCAGACGTAACAGCGTGTGAGCGTAAGCGAACCGAGATAACAGCGACAAAAGACTTCTTCCGATAAGGGCCCCGATTTGCACACTGAAAGGAGCGTTGCGCGACTCCAACTCGGTTGCTGGCACTCTGACGTTCTTCTTTTATCTCTCTACGTGTCTCCATTTTTTGCACGCAAAGGACGATCGAGGGCTCGCGAGAGATAAAGCAAGGACTTCGAGCAACGCGGCTTTGTCCCCGTTATCGGCGTGTCTCGAAGGGGGGTGGTTTTTCTTACGGTGTACACGTGCGCCATACAAACCCGGTCACCCAATGACGGAACCTCAAATAGAAAATGTGACCGGTTAAGTTTCACCTTAATGTTTCATTCATGTCCCATAGCATATAGCATAGGCGTGCGCAGGGTTCCCCTTCAGGGGGGGCAGGGAGGGGCGAAGGTTCATTGCAGCGCCCCCCCTGCCTATTAAGTCAATGTATGGGGCAGAATTCGCGCCCCCCTCTCTCAGGTGACTAGGAGGGGCGGCCGCCCCCTCTGCCCCCCCCTCGTGCGCACGCCTATGGCATATAGTTAGGCTGGTAACCTGCGTTCTCCGGTGATTACGCAGCCACGACGATGAAAAGCCACAGCGATCATAGAATCGATGTTTATACGAAGTATAGGTCGCGACATTGAACGAACGAATCACGACAGTCTTCGCGAATAACCTGATAGGTCTATCTCGAATGACCTACCAGCTTAGACGCATCAGGTTAACCTTCAGTATAACCCGAATAACCTGACAGGGCTTGCGTAACAAAAACGTCTACACCTTTAAAGCTGTTCCATAGCGAAAGGCAACAGTTGAGATTATGTTGAAGACATCCATCTAAGTGCCATCGCCCACATCGTGTTGATTTCTACATTCGTCACAGTTCTGTACATAAGGGTGCGTCACATATCAAGTGAATCATTGCGTTGCGATTTGATGCGACGAAGGAACATTACAAGTAACGACGCCGGGGGAGAGAAATGTAACTGTGCATATCAGCTTCGGAGAAAAGGGGCTTGTGCGGCAAAGCAGACGACGTTGGGTAAAAGGCGCTCACCCTTCGAAGCAGACGACAGCCGAAGTCGATTCTGTATCCGTTCCCAGAGTTTCGGAGCACACAACACAGCTGGTGGAGTACTTGTCGTAGCTGGCGTACGGAGGAAAAGAAACAAAACAAAATTGCTACGGAGGCAGGCAACAGGTCCCGGTAGCACGGATGGAGGCTACGACCCCGCCGTCTCGTTTCCCCCCGCAGTATTAATAAAAAAAAGATTGCGAAAGTAGCAGCGCACACGCGGAATTAATCCTGCAGAAACGAAACACACACAACCTAACACAAGGAGTCCCAGGTCGGCTAGATCGAAGTCGACTTCGGCGAAGACATCATCCGCGTTGAGGATCCTTTTCCCCACAAGGTCTTTCGTATACCTGCTGCGGGAGGTCACAGCGCCGGAGCTGCCGCCACGGGCGCAATATATAGCGACAGCCGTGGCGCCATCTGGCGGTGAGCGTCTCAACTCGCGTAGCGTCGCTAGCGCGCCTTAGCGGCGAGCGCCGCAGGCAAGGCGAGCGGCTCAACGCTTTTTGTGTTCGAGCAAAGTTAAAGCAGCAGCAGCAGTACGTCGAGCGTTTCAACTTTCAAGGTCGGCTCGGTTCCAGAACGCTGGGCCCGATTGCATTGTTCGAAAAATTGGACGCATCGAGTGACGCCGCCTCGGTCCCGCTCGAACGCCCAATGAGGGTGCTACGGGGGAGGACCGTTATTTGCAACTTTGTCACTGCCTGCGCTCCGTAGGCGATGACGGGACTTGTGGCGCCATCTAAAACCGAAAATTGCAAACTTACGTGTTAAAGTATGGCCTCCGTGATTATGCGCGTACCTTTGGATGCGTAAAAATCTTGGAGGCCACAACAAGAGCGGGTCTGGGAAAGGGGATGGTCGCTGACGTTCCATCGGCGGGTCGACTTTTAATTTTAGACCGGAGGCTGGAAGAGGAACGCCGCCAGAGATGCACCTCGGCTGCTGCGGTTCTTATTTTAAGAGCGCGCCGAGTGAGATTAGAAGTGGAGATTTGGGAACCGCTAAAGTCCCCGAGGCAAACAAAATGAATGCGCGCTCCCCGCAGCGTGCCGCCAGCTGTGGGATCGACACGCACCGCGGAGTGGAAGCACCGCTGTGTTCACCTTGGTGCATGCACATGAGGTTGCGCTCTGCAGGTGTACATTCAGCTTGCGTCCAACGCCAGCAGTCTTTCCATATGCGGATTAGAGGCTGGGTACATAGTTCGCAAGCAGCGGGGACATATATATATTTAGGTCTATAGCACATTTCCGAAACAAAGATGCAACTTCGAGGGCTTGCTTGATACGTGTTGGAAGCCAGCTTCACCGGGATTAGACACACAGAGTAGACACAATTAACTCACACGGAATTAGAGGCTGACGTTCCTCCCGTGCAGCTGTTGTACAGCCGCCGTGTAAATAAACGAAGGTCACATGCACGTTGTTTAAAACTCTAGTTCCAGTGTAATTCCTTTACGACAGTAACAATGCAGCCCTCACTTCGTGTATTTTATCTTTTATCATACTTGAAGTATATTAACTACGTAGTGTATCATCCTTGCTGTCCAAAGCGTTTTTGAAGTATCTGTCCTGGAGTTCCGATAAAAAAGAAATGCAATTACCGATCCAGTTATCAGTTTCTGAAAAGCGCGTGTCAAGCAGTTCGCAAAGCTCTAGACTCTTTATCAGCCGTGAAAATGCCAGATGTAAGCACCACGCTTGCACAAGAGCAAACCCCCGTGCGATAAGATTACATTTTCCACGTTCTTTTCACGATGCAGCCGGTGCTAGTGTGCGTATGGATAGCCGGTGTGTTCAGACATATTAGGCAACATCTTAACTCTGGGTCTAGAGTGTCGCAGATTGTGTGGACGCCGACGTCATCAGAAAGCGAGTGGATGCGTCACAACCGCGGAACAATGGAACCCACTACAAGCCACGGTGCTTGAGGTTGCGGTTTTTATTACTGGCCTCCCCGGCCGCATATGACGAGGTCGCGATTAAAATAAGCGATGGTATAAATTTTAAGCGCACGTAAAATAACTTCGTGTGGTGGAAAAGAATAATAATAATAATAATAATAATAATAATAATAATAATAATAATAATAATAATAATAATAGTAATAATAATAATAATAATAATAATAATAATAATAATAATAATAATAATAATAATAATAATATCCGGAGTTTTCCGTACTAAAACCACGAGGTGATTGTGAAACGCGCCGTAGCGGTGGACTCCGAATTTTTTGACCACCTGGGCTTCTTTAATGTGCACCTAAATTTTAAGTTCACAGGCTTCTAGCATTTCACCTCCTTCGAAGGGCGACGGCCGCACACGTTTTTGGAATCCATAAAGTGCGCGCGGAGTTACAGGTACATGGCGCGCGCTTTCAGCGCTTTTTTTTCTTTTTCCTCCCAAGGTGCACGCTGGAAGCTACAAAGGGGGCACTGACAAAGGGGCAAGAAGCTACGGCAAGGCGCGTCATGACCTTGAGCGTGTTCTCCCGATCATAAAATCAGCCAATGGCCGTATCCTTTGCCTCCGATGACGTAGTCAGGGCTTTCGATGACGTAATTGGCCGAGAGGAAAATGGAGCGATTTCTAGTTGTCTTATAGAAACGTAACTGTAAACTTTCTGCCGAGTGAACTGATGTAATATTTCACTCACGTTCACAGGAGCCTCGACTACCGATCAGCCGCGTCCCCCGCAGTTGTGAAGCGGTTACGGTGCTCGGCTGCTGACCTGAAGGTCACGGGTTCGATCCCGGCCGCGGCGGTAGCATTTCGATGGAGGCGAAATGCTAGAGGACCGTGTACTGTACACGTTAAAGGAGTGCTGACACGATTTTGAGGCACCCCAAAAGGGACATCTTTCGTTTCCATGGTGTGCACTGTCGTCGCTATCCACACACCGAAACCAGACAACACGTACAAAATTATTTTACTTTGATTTTAAAGTTCGTCGCCCAGCATGTGCAAACCAGCCCCACCGCAATGGACATTATCACGACAAGTCAACACAGTTCTCTGGGTTTGCGAAATTTGCGTCCTGCATGCAGCCTAATTCGCAGAAATCACTGTCAGAGTATCTGGACGACAATTCCCTCATCGTTGTTTACGTGAACCACGTGCGACTGACAGCAAACAGGCAGTTGTTGCTAGTATGACGCGAGTTGCAGTCTTCCCGTGACGTCAGACCTCTCTTGACACGTCACTGCGAAGCCACCTTCTCGATACCGAAACCGAAATTGCTCTTTCAAGGTAACGGTATTAAAAATATATTCCATGCATTCCCAAGCACCACGACACTCTTTTTAGGGTTCTCGACACCCGCGTTTTTATTTAGAGCAACAACTCCAAAAATATTAAAAATTCATGTCAGTACTCCTTTAAAGAACACCAGATGGTCGAAATTTCCGGAGCCCTCCACTACAGCGTCCCTCATAATCATATCGTGGTTTCGGGACGTAAGACCCCAGATATTATTATTTTCCCGATAAGGCAAGGGCTCTTCATTTTTCCCCGTTGTTTCTAACTTTCATCAACCGGAGCGCTGTTCGTCGATCTTAAACTGTGGGAAGGTGCGCACCATAAAGCATTCGTATCTGCCACTGTGTAGCAGCCTGAGGATGAGTCAGAGATCGGCATCGGGCCGGTAGACAAACAAACAGGACGCGGCTGACGACAGCGGTGATTTGTGAGCCGACCTGGACTTAGCGATTGCGCCAACGTTGCGCGGTTTTCGAGGAGCTTGTCTTGCGTGAGGCGCCTCAGTTAAGCGCTGACGTGGTGTCGTTTTCACACATAAACAACCACCCTAAATATCGCCCAGGCTGGAACCGCATCATCTTCAACTTTCTATCCGTTTCGAAGAAAACAGTCACGGATTTATCGGTGAGGTTGAAACTTGAGTTATAGCTTTACAGCTTCTTTTTTTTTTCTTTCGCGGAACTATATACCTGAAATTTCTAAAAATAGGAGATATCTTAGAAAAAACACATAATTTTACGGAGCGAAATTCACTGTGTACTGACTGGCGGACATTATGAACTATGCTTCGAGTGCCGTTATGTTTCGTGAAATGTTAATTTCCGCTTAATGTTTTCCCTTTTAATTTTTTAACTTTACCGCACATACTGCAATTTTGTAAATGAAGTTCGCCAGTAATGAATTTGCTAGTAGTAGATAGAATGACATAATGAACTTAATCCAAATAAGGCAGGAGTTCAAATAGAAGATGGAAGCTTGAAGCAATGACAAATGCTTGAACACGGGTGTCGCTGTGGAGTCAGCGTTTGAACAAGCGGTCTTGCCTTCTTCCAGGCAGCAACTGCCCTTCCTCAGCGCGTGAATGTGTGTGCTTCGTACCCTCTCCCTTTGAGCTTACTTATAGCTCAGCTATAGATGATGTACAACCTGTATTATTCTCACGCATAATTACTGTAGTGTGTCTAACATAGTCATGTATTTGACAATTTTGCGTCCGCTATTGTAATAAATTATTATTATTATTATTATTATTATTATTATTATTATTATTATTATTATTATTATTATTATTATTATTAAGACACGCCGAGACTATCGTCACTCCCGGGACATTCGTTTCCATGTCCACTCATTTGAGTTCCTAGCTGATATTTGTTTTCGCAAACTTTTCTTAATTAGGAACCAGGATGGCGGATATCAAGGACAATCTTTTATATATACACTGTCTTCCATACTTAACAGCCCGCTTTTCACGGCATTTCATGCGTGTGCGCGCAGTTGCGTTAATTTCTCTGTTTTATTACTTTTTTTTTGTACGTGTGCGTATGTGACTTCTACTCCTGGCAGAGACCCAAAAAGGAGCTGCACTATACCTACGTAAAGCGAGACAAATAAATTTAAATCAGCCGCCATGTCAACTTCCCTCGCGACCTCAAAATTTTGTCGCGCTAAGCTTCTCAGTCTACTTAACAATAGCTCGAAGCGACATTGTTCTGAGCCGGCGCTGAAGACACAAAAGGGTGCCGTCGCGCTGGTTATTTTTGTTCGTCCTCCATTAAGCACCGGTCGGCCACGAACGGGGGGGGCACGCTATCAGCGATACTAAAGCAACAAGGGTCGTTTCTCGAGGCCGTGGACTTTTTCTCTCTTTCTTCGCTCTTCCAAGACTCGCTCCTTTGGCACTTGTACCACCATCTTTCTTTTCTTTTATGCAACTCTTTCGTCGTTGTCTACGTCCCACTCGACTCCCTTAGTATTCCATTCCATCCGACGGATTACTCAACGCAAGCACGACCCCTCTTCTGATCTCGTTTGCAAGTCGTCGTTCGCGAACCGCAGTCCTTCGCGGAGTCGTATCCTCTAAGCCTCGGATGGGACTCAAGGTCAGAGCCTCAAGGACGATCGCACCCCGAGCCGTCCTCCCTTCCGACCCATCCTTAAAAAAAAAAAAAAAGAAAGGAAGGAAAGAGAATCGCGTACGTAAAGAGGTACAGCGCAATCCGCGCTAGAAAAACAACTTCGTAGTAAAGATGATTAACGATGACGAAAGGAGAGAAGTTGGAGGGTAGAGAAGGACGAAAGAGTGAATAACGTATGCTCTATAAAGAGATATAAGAACAAAATAGATAAGGGTGGAAAACTAAAACTGAAATAGAGAAATGCAAAGCGAGAGAATGGGAGAGAAGGAAGTAAATATAGAACGAAAAGGAGGGAAATGTAAGTAGAAAAGAAGGAGAAGCCGACTCAGCGCAACACCCGAGGGCCTGGAGAGAAAAATTGAGTGATGTCGACGGCTGCATAAGCAAAGAGTCAACGAGCAGCAAAATAAGCAAAATGAACCATTCGCGAATGCACTAAAACGTTGCCGCAGACATAAAAAGCAGACCCCCCCCCCCCCCCTTCGCTTTCCTCTCTTCCAAATGCTTTTGCTCGCTCACTAGCTACTCTCGCATGCACGGAGCCCCGCTGCGCCAGACTTCCCATTCTACAAATGAGAAACAAAAAAAAGAAAAGAAACATTGTGAGGCTGTTCTTGCTTCTTTAAGTAGCTAAGCTTCGAGGCGAATTATTGGGAACAAGATTGTGCAAATGTACGATGAAGAAAGACAAAGATTGTAGGAGCGAGCGAGCGAAACTCCATGAGCGTTTAGCTAGCGACGAGCGGAGGTGCGGGTGGCTGGAGGGGGAGAGGGGTGGTACAAAAGCGAACGTCAGCGGAAGTGTTTGAAACCAGGTTTCCGTGTCTCGTGTTTAAAGAGAGAGAAAGGAAGCGAGGACCGTGGCGAGACAGAGCCACGTTGAGCCGGACGTTCGAAGGTAAACATCGCCGCGCCCACCCCTTCTTCGCCCCCCCCCCCCCCTCATTTCTATTGTATGTTCCGTATTGCTCTGTTTTTCGTTTTCGTTTGTTCCTCGTGGCAACTTTTTGGAACGAAGGGCGCTAACTCAGCCATTGTTCTCCGTTGGAGTGCCACACAGCGGCAGAGCAACCGGAGCGAATACCGTGTTATTTCGAATGCTACGTGCACGCGCCTTTTCGCCGCTCTTAAAGGGCCCGTCAACAGGCTCCTACTTTTTTTTAACACCCCCCCAAACAAGCTCGCTAACTCGTACAGTAGACCGCGGCGATCACGTTTCCCGAATATTACAGCGCCGCGCGCCGCGCAGACCCTCCATTTCGAAAAACAATTCCCGCGCCGCTTTCCTTCGCCTGACCAATCCTCCTCGTACGTGCAGTGACGTCAAGTCGGCGATCGCCGACTTGACGTAGCACTGAGCTCGTCGATTGGTCCTTTGCCCTACGAAACCGCGCCTTGGCCCTACGGTGATGCAGTTTCGGCCGCGCAGTACGCATTATCATTTTCCTGTGCTGCCCTCTGCCGTTTTGTAGAGCCCGAGACTACCGGGAGAAGCGGTATTGCCAGAACGAAAGCCTCCGAGATTATGAGGCGTCTCGCTACATTACCGCAAGGGAAAGGGTCGTCTCTTCGCATCGCGCTTCCTCCCTGCGCCGCTGACACGTGCTCATGGGGGGGAAGCCCTGCTCGGTCGTTGGCTGCGCGCCGATGACGTATCACTGACGTCGTGTCACGTTGCCGAAGTGGGCGGAGTCACGACGACGGGCTACGCCTCCCCATTTCTACAGCGGAGAAGGGGGGCGAGGCCGCGCGAAAATTTGAAACCAGCGGAAACGGATGTTCTAACCCCCTGTAACTTCCTTATTATTGCGCGTATTCGCAAAATTCTTGCGGCAGCAGGTTCACATAGCAAAAGTGCACATATTTCTCTCTATAACAATTTTTGGACCTCGGGGTTGTTGACGGGCCCTTTAAAGTCATTGCGTCGGAGCTGCAACGGTGACTAGCGACAACAAATTCATAACATGACAAT
>JALIZH010018498.1:0-35698 GCA_030522465.1 Rhipicephalus appendiculatus
GACGAACATGTTCTACCTTTCCTGAGCTATTCATCTTTTAAGTTGTGATGCTACTACTAAACCCTATCCATGTTCACTACTGTCACGGATTACGGGCTGACCCGGGCAATGGACTCAGTCAAAGACTCGGGAAATGGAACAAGGCAAACCTTTATCAAACGAAAAAGCACGGCACTCTCAAAATGTACAAATTTACAACCTCATATCGTCACAGCAAACAACCTACGAAAGAAAATACCTAACTACACAACTAAACTGTCTTACTTCTATACTTCAGTCTTATAGCAACTAGCACGTCGAACCGGCCTTACTTGGCAATTCTGCTGAGTTGGGCAATTCTGCTGAGTTGGGCCATTGTTTACCTCCAAGGTAGTGCCTGGTGAGATTTCTCCTGTGCGTGATTAAACAATAAAAATTTTGTTCAAAACGCCGTTGATTGATGAAATAAACCAACGAAAGACGCCAGATGTTTTCTAAAAGCAAAACGAAAAGACGCCAGCTGCTTAACGAAAGACGCCAGGTGTTTTCTAAAGCAATGGTGTTATAATCAAAACCATATCGCGATACAGGTTTGTAGTTGACGATGCTCGTTGCCGTCGGTGTGTGCTCGTATGGATGAGGATGCCGCTGCAACCAGTGGAAGAACCACTTAGCTTACATTTCACCGACTACAAAGCGGTCATAATGAAAGGACAACGGAAACCAGCAATAAAAGTTTGATAAAACATTTAATCAATCATTTCACGTCATTTTTATCGGGCGAATTAACGGAAGAAATTTCACGGTTTAACCGATGATTACTTCCAGGAGCTTCGCCCAATCTCATCATCATTCACCTCGTGGATCTGCCGTCAATTTCTTTTTACTAAAAAACTGCTCATTTCTGACGATGGCCCGTTACTTCTGACTTGCTTTTGGCTTGTGCACACACTTGTGTTCACTCACTGGTCATCACCACGCACTTTCGGGAACACATCATAGTACACTACACTGAACCACTCACAGTCTCCGATAGTTAATTGTCCGTGCCACCAAACGATACTTTCTCACACGAAAAAAAATAAATAACTCCACATGGCATAAAGAAACTAACTGTTCAAATGTTCGCAAGTTCAGTGTCCACAGTATTCCTGCTTTACTCCAGAGAAAGCCATACATGCCCTATACACAATTCCTAGTTCACGCGATCGTTCTTTCTTTTTGAGCGTCCCAAAATTTACGATTCCAAACTTAAACTTATGCTTTTTCACATTTCGGGTCTTTTTCAATTTCTTCCTGCGTCTGCTCACGACTCGTCGACTCCGACGCCCTATCCATCTGCTGCCTCTTTTTCTGTTCTTAAGCACCCGACGCCTCTTCCGAACAGCATTCCTAGACAGCGTCCTAACTCTAGTTCCAGCCCCGGTTGCGCGACCTACTCTATTTTCAGCCATATGATTAGGGCCTAGCTTTAACAACTTTGAAACGGTCTTTTTGTTTCGTCTCACGCGTCCATCACTTCCAACCTTCACGATCGTTGTTGTGTTCTGATAACTATGAGCAGTCCACTCTGCTTTCGGAGCTGTCTCATTTTTCTTTAGCTCTACGCGTTTCCCAGCATGCGTCTGAGACCCGCGATCATTCCTACTTGACTCTGGTGTTATATCTCGCGAACGCTGCATGCTTCCTCTTTCAACGGGCATATCTCTCAGTGAAGGGCTGTATCCTCTCTCTTTACTGAATGTACGTGTCGCGTTCGCTTCCTCTGTGCCCTGTACAACGACATCGGCATACAGTTCGACAACCCTATCCTTGCTGTAACTATTTGCAACATCTGGAACATTTTCCTTGAGCTCATTACTGAAGTGACTCCTTTCATTTACACTAAACGCGTGCTCGCTACACCTTTGCTCAATTAAAGCACCACAGTTCACATCGCGCACGCTAACTGCTCTTTCTGAAACCTCTGTGGGCATTCCTACATCCTGTTTTGTGTCCGTTGCCGCTTTTGCCAACCGCAGTTTGAGCTCTAGAAGCTCCTTTTCTCTGGCATGTGCTTCTCGGGCAGCGGCACGTTTTGCCTCGCGTTCAGTTCGCGCGAGCTCCTTCTCTTTATGCAATCGTGCTTTCTCTTTTTCTAGGAACAACAACGCTTCTTCTTTTGAGTACCCTCGATCTCTCGCTATGGTCATAATCTTGACTAAGTCCATGGCTAGGCCTCCGGAATCCGTAACGGGCAGGAAATGGTATCCTGGCAGGCTCGCCAATTGTCACGGATTACGGGCGGACCCGGGCAATGGACTCAGTCAAAGACTCGGGAAATGGAACAAGGCAAACCTTTATCAAACGAAAAAGCACGGCACTCTCAAAATGTACAAATTTACAACCTCATATCGTCACAGCAAACAACCTACGAAAGAAAATACCTAACTACACAACTAAACTGTCTTACTTCTATACTTCAGTCTTATAGCAACTAGCACGTCGAACCGGCCTTACTTGGCAATTCTGCTGACTTGGTACACAGCTAAGTCCCGTTCTCGAGTCCATGTCGTCCGTTCATTCCTCTTGGTCAATCTTGAGACCCACTCTGTAGCCGACGCGCCAGTCGTGGCCTGTACACAAGCAGGCCGTCGTACCGCTGGCTAGACCCACTAGGCCTAACGTCGTCGTTGCGTGGCCCCGGCGTGGTGTCCCAGCGCTGACGTGGCACACCGGGGATTGCCTTTGGTGGCCTGCAGCAGAAGGGGGGCTTGCACCGGGAACGTGCGTACTTGCCGACCGCGGTAGCCGCATCCCCGAGGAGCCTTGCTCGAACGTCGTCGAGTACGCCGGCCACACCTCGGGACGCCCGCGTCGCCGGTAGCCGCCTCGAACGCCCGTCGCTCCCGTCACCAGGCCATCAGCTGGCGATCCAGCCTCCCGCTTCGCAGTCCACGCAGACAATGCCCGCTCCCGCCTCTTCGTCTTCCTTTTCGGCTCGGGTCCACGTGCCTCGAGCGCTCTGGAATGTTCCGAGCACGCGCTCGTGCCGCTTCCAATACTTTGATGGCCTCGTCGTCATAGGTCGGCAAAATAAATGGAACTCACTCAGACTCACTCAATATATATATTTTTCGCTTAGAACTCACTCGGACTCAGACTCACCAAAATTTTGCTGAAGCAGACTCACTCGGACTCAGACTCACGAAATTTCTCTCCAACCAAACTCACTCGGACTCGGACTCACCGGTCTTTTCGTCATCCAGACTCACTCGGACTCAGACTCACTAAACTTTTCCTCAAACGGACTCACTCGGACTCATACTCATGAATATTTTCGTCAACTTGACTCACTCGGACTCAGACTCATGAATATTTTCGTCAACCTGACTCACTCGGACTCAGACTCACCAAAATTTTCCTCAAGCGGACTCACTCGGAATCAGACTCAGCAAAATATATCTCAGCCGGACTCACTCGGACTCAGACTCACGAAAATATTACTCAGCCCGACTCACTCAGACTCAGACACACGAAAATATAACGAAAATATAACTCAGCCGAACTCACTCACCAAAATATTTGTCAGCCGGACTCACTCGGGCTCAGACTCACAAACATTCTCCTGAAGCGGACTCACTCGGACTCACAGACTCGCCTAACTCTTTCTCAACTAAAAGCACTCGAACTAAAAATTAGCAATATTCGATTTGGCCCGGCTCATCCAATAAATGTCGAATGAGCGCCATAAAATAGCTTATGTATAGAATAACACATGTAAAGGGTTCACAAGTGCCAGGCAACCTTCAAAATATATGTATGATAGCTTTCAACATACAAAAAAAATGTTCTTTCCCGTGCATCGCGATGTCTAACATAAAAACAAATTCAACATTACACGCGATTTTTCCAATATTGAGAATGTTTTCTTTAAATATAAGAATGTGTCTACGGGCCTTCGAGGAACATTAGGTTTTCATTCCTGTTACCTTTGAAATGCGCTATGCGCACGCGCCGTTTGTTTTCAATGGGCGAGCGCGTACACGCGTTTTTGGCAGACCCAATTATAAAGGAAGTCCTTTGTTACGCTTTGCCGTTCGAAGGCCTAATCACGCTACTTGGGAACGAAGAAAGCTTGACATTACGTTATGGCGCTTTTCTAAACACGTTCATGAAACTGCCAATAGTCTTACAGTCGATTTACCGCTCATTGACGACGCGAAAAAGAAAATAATATGAGGCGGTCATCTTTTGCAGAATCGAGGTCACCATCATACGTGAAAGTTGGTCACTTTCGACACGTTGTCCGACCCTACATTCCAAGACCCCCGCAGTGCCACAAGTGTCTGACACTGGGTCATGTTAGTGGTGTGTGTAACAACAATCCAGCATGCCCACGTTGCGCCGAACCACACAAAGCAGAGTCTTGCAAAGCAACTCTCCTAAAATGCAGCAACTGCAGTGGAAACCATGACGCCTCGTCCAAAGATTGTCCAGTAATCAAGAAGGAGAGAAGCATTCTGAGGCAAATGGTGAAGGACGGATCCTCGCGAAAGGACGCGGTAACGGTTGTTCAAAGACGGCGTTCCCGTCGACGGAGGTGCTCGAAGAAAAGAAAAAGCAGTCCCCTGCCGAATGTGCCTACACTTACGCCGCCACCGCCACCACTGCCACCGCCACGACCACAACGACCGCCCCCGCCCCCGCCGCCAGGCGGGATACGTCCAGAGGGGCAGAAAGACACTGAGGTGCAAAAGAGAGCATCCGACAATGATTGGTCTGTTTTACCGCGGGCACACGTGCCTACCGAACCACAGTATCGACAGTCGACAACGGATGTGTCAACAGCAGGCAGTCTGTCCGCCCAAGAGGTCCAGGTTTTTTCTGTTTTGAGGTCGCTGATGAGTGTTATCCGCACTCTACTGGCTAGTCTGCAGATACCTGCCGCTAAATGCGCACTGCAAGTCTTGGACACACTTGAACCAGTACTTGCCCGCCTGCAGTAACAAGATGGCTCATCATACAACACATCAGCCTTTCCGAGAACAAGTCAAGCGCGCTTCCATAATTCAATGGAACGCCAGAGGTCTGCAGTCAAGAATGTCTGAATTTAGACAGTTCGTTTTTGAGAACAAGTCTCCCATCATCGTCATTTGTGAACCACATCTGTCAAAAATAACTCGACTGTCGGGCTATGAATCATTTGTTTCTTCATTATGCATTGAGCAAAGTCAAGTTTCTGTATACATCCGCAAAGAGCTCACGTATGTTCGCCAAAGAGTACAGCCTCACGATGGAAATCACTATGTGTGCCTACATGTCAAAAAGAAGAAATTGTCGTTTACACTGATAGGTGCATATATACCCCCCGTCGCGTCGACTTGATCAACAGACACTAAATGATATATTTGCAACGACTCCAGCACCTTGGATATTGATGGGCGACTTTAACGCCCACCATCCACTCTGGGGAAGCATCAGGACAAATCGAAGAGGCACGAGTCTTGTTGATCTTGCATCAGAGCATGGACTTCAGGTGCTAAACGATGGCGGCCCGACTTATCTCCGAGGAGCGACTTATAGTAGCTGCCTGGACTTGACATTAGTGTCGCATAGTATTGTCACGAAAGTTCAATGGTTCACAGATATCGAAACTCACGGCAGTGACCATATTCCCACGTACGTGACTGTAAGAGGTCTGGACGGTTCTCCTTCTCCTGGACACTCAAAATATATTGACTGGGAAGCGTATCAAATATCAGTGGAGGAAAAGTGCATGCACGAACCACCAGAATCAATTGAAGCAGTGATTCGTCATGCGATGGAGACTTCTACGAAGATGTGTTCGAAAGCATCGAGACGTACAGCACTCGACCAAGAGTTGGAGCAACTTCGAGCTATCCGCCGGCGTGCCGAAAGACGATATAGACGCACGAAATCCATTTATGACCTCAGAGAATCCAGACGCATTCAGAAGAAAATCCAACGTCGAATGCACAAACTTCAGGAGCAACGATGGAAGATCTTCTGTAACTCGCTAGACCCCCCGAAAGCCTTTGTCCCCCGTATGGAGGACTCTTCAAGGCATCCACTCCCATCCACAACAGCGTCATCCCTTCGCTGCGCTGGCACTACATCAACGTCGCTCACAGCTGGAGGTTTCTGGTGAATTTTGTGCCAAGATCGCTGGTGACACCTCTACACCGATCGACCTGTGGCCATATGACGTTCCGGTTGCACGAGATCAGCATATGGAAGTTCCATTCTCTATGGAGGAACTTCATGCAGCACTGAATACGTGCAGGCGATCATCGTCCCCAGGTCCAGATGGAGTGACCTATGGAGCCTTACGTCACCTGGGCCCGAAGGCACAAAGCTGTCTCCTGGACATCTTCAACCAATCCTGGCATGACGGCGTAGTCCCTGACGAGTGGAAGTGCAGCCGCCTGGTGCCTCTGTTGAAATCCGGAAATTCTCCATTGGATCTGGCATCATACCGGCCCATCGCACTAGCAAGCTGCGTCGGCAAGGTCATGGAGAGGATGCTTTTGACACGCATGGAATGGTACCTAGAACATTATAGCATCTATCCTGATGCTATGGCTGGCTTTCGACGGGGTCGGTCTTCAATCGATAGCGTCATTGACTTAGTGACATCCGTTCAGCAGCAGAAAGCTAAGAAGCGGCTGTCGGTAGAACTGTTCCTAGATGTGAAAGCTGCCTATGACAACGTGACCCATGAGGCCGTTCTCAATGCTCTCGAAGCAGCAGAACTTGGAGGGCACCTCTTTCGATGGGTAAGAAGCTACCTCACGAAGAGATCCATGTTCGTCCTAACAGAAGATGGACCTATGAATAAGCATTTCTCAAGTCGTGGGGTGCCACAGGGTGGCGTATTGAGCCCGACTCTTTTCAACCTAGTTCTGGTGGGGCTCACCGAAATGCTGCCACAGACGGCTAATATATCTCTCTACGCTGATGACATCTGCATCTGGGCGTCCGGCGTCACACGGCCTCAAGTGCGCGCAAGAATACAGAAGGCGGCAACATTGACATCTGCATACCTTCGCCAGCAAGGTTTGACTATCGCGACAGAAAAATGCGCAGCAGTGGCATTTACACGCAAACCGATGTCATTCTACCCACTGTGCATCGAAGGACAATCAATTGCGTATAAGAACAGCCACAGATTCCTAGGTGTCATCGTGGATCGCGACCTAACCTGGAGTCCGCACGTATCACATCTGAAGAGAAAGCTCATTTGCATTGAGAATGTATTTAAGTTAGAAATGCATTAAAAAAAATAATGTAAAGGAAATGTTACTAACACAGGGTTTACGTGCTTACGTTCGGATCTTCATCTCTGTCTACAGTTGTAATTTATATGTTCAGCGCTGCATCTTACCGTTTTTTATACATTAGATTTTTCCTTTTGTTTTTTTTTCTTTCACATTTTTTTTGTTTATTTGCGTATTGCTACCTATCAGCATTTCTCTTTTTTTTTCATATGTCATGGTCTACGTTTTGAAGAAAATAGTAGCATAATAACTATGCGAGCGTAATGGTGTGTAAGTTTTTCTGTTTTCCTGATGAATTGTATCGCAGATGTATTACGATTTTGTGTGTTTTTCGTTCACTGTCAATGAACTACCATTATATAATGTAATATGGTGTATTAACATGTTTGCGGGTGCAGGGGCCCCTGTCAGGCGTTGCTCGCCTTTAGCTCCTGTACCTTCCTTGAAAAAAAAGTATTCAAGATGAAATAAAGTTCGTTGCCGGAAAATCATGGGGCCCATCCGTGTGCTCAATGCTGCAGCTGTACACAGCCCTCTTTCTCGGATTTCTCCGGTACAGCCTTCCTGTACTATCCAACACGTGCAAGTCTAACATCCGTGCACTTCAGAGCGTGCAAGCCCAAGCACTTCGGACATGTCTTGGCCTTCCAAGATGCTCATCGACAGTTGCAACTATCGCTATTGCACAAGAACAACCGGTCACAACTCATATCGTTGTCGAGACGCTGAGAGCGCACATTCGGCATTTATCACGGCTACCGTCACATCATTTAGCGTGTTTGCCAGCGCAGAGGCCCCATGCTTCGTTCTGCGGTATTGTGACGAAACACCACGACATATTACCGCCTGGCTTCAAACCTGCGATGCGCCCGGCATCTGCGTTGTGGAGTCTCCATCAACCTGACGTGTGCTTATTGGTTCCTGGAATTGTTAAGAAGGCACGAATGTCACCACTAGCCCTGAAGCAGTTGTCTTTGCGTCTGTTGCGCCAGTGTGTTCAAAGGTATGGTCGAAGCTTTGCATGGTCTGGTACAGACCACGCGAAACGAGGTGGCAATTTTCTGCTTTCCAAAAACCCCAATTGCTGACAGTCAAGCCGATTGCAAGAATGCCGTATTGAAAGGTGGGGACGCGGACGCCGCTTCACAGTGATTGTACTAGTCCCCAGAAAGGACAGGAATATTCATTTCTAAGAACAAATTCACTGGACAAGGCGCTGAACTGACAACTGGAGGGTTTACTACAAACCAGACGCAATAAGTTCACATAGCTAACCCTGCGCTATTAGCAATTTTATTTCTTTTTATTTTCACTGCGTCGCTATTATATACATCCTTAATAACTTATTATTTGTATTGTTTTTACTTCGGTGTAACTGCTAACCTCTTACGCATTCTCAAATGCACAGCTCCCCTCTGTAATTCCTTCGGGCCTTCAGGGTACTATTAAATAAATAAATGATTGAGGAGCCTATATTCAGCGGGTAAATGTGGCAGCGGAGGTTGCCATAATGTACTGTTTTTCTTTGCAGAATAACAGACTGATGGGCAATTGGTGTGGATTCATAATGACATCTAGTGATTCATGAAACATATGAGAAATGCGCTAATTTCTCTCCCATGAGGGGACACTGCTCAGCGACTTATGATCGAAAGCCAGCGCTACAACGAATACATATTGAGTGAGATGAAGGCAGGACATGCGCTTTTTTTTCTTTCCTACTTCAAAGGCTACATTCTTGAAAGATGCATGGAGGAGGTAAGCGATGGAGAGCAGTGCTCGAGTCTCATATATTTATGAGACCACTCCTTACCTTCATACCAGCGCATACTCCCCCCCCCCCCCCCCCGCCCCCCTATATCTTCCCATTGAAGTTCTGAAACAAAATTTTGAAGGCTAGATAATATGTGGGATAGATTTGTGTATACACACGCGCACCATCTACGAAATATCAACAGATAATATAGCCCAGGACGCATTTAAAATCGATTTTAAAGTTCCTATCGCCCTACTGCAGCGACATGTGCCTTCGTTTATTGTGTAAACAACCAACCACCCGCTGCGTCACGAGTTTAAATATAAAACTCCAACCAAAATCACCAATCGTCACCACAGCAGCGGGTAGAAGAAAGGAAGACAATAATTCGTGACCTCTGCACCAACGGCTACACAAAGGCGTTTATTCGCAGAGCCCTCCGTAAGAGAAAAGACGGGGGAAACGTGACACTAACGGCGCCGCAACGACGCCGCGTGTCGATCCCCTACATTGCGGGCGCCAGCGAAGCAATAGCCCGTATACTAAGAAAGGCAGAGGTCGACGTTTTCCACAAGCCATCCATCACCATCGGCTGTTTCATCCCTCGGCCCAAAGACAGCGCATGTGCGAAAAAAGCGCAGGGCGTCGTGTACCGGATCACGTGCGCCGACTGCCCCGCTTCCTACATTGAGAAACTAAGAACTTCCATGAAAGAATGCGGCAGCACAAGAATGACCTCCGTCACTTGAACAGCGGACGGAGCGAAGTGACCGAGCACTGCTAGCGGTTTGACCACCATACCAGTCCCAACGGTGCGGTGATTTTGGAAAAAGAAAGGATCCTTCGCCGGCGGCCCCTCCTCGATTCATGGTACATTGAGCAGACAGCGGGAAACATCAACCACATCACGGGGGCACTGCCCTCCCTCTACTGCCAGGGCTTGCGACGACTCACGGCAAACAATCCCGCCTGGCAAGAAGGCGTTGCACATCTCGGGCCTTCTCACCCCTGAACAAGAAGCCGATCATGCTTCGGAACGTCGCGGTTTAAAATACATTTTGGCTGGAGTTTTCCCTTTTCTCCAGTTTTCTGTTATCCCAACCAGACAGACTTCTGCCGAATGTTCACTTTTGAAAGAATAGAGATATTTGTGTTGCAGGCCCCAAGCCTAGAGTGTCGAGCTCGTTGCCTCGTTTTGTACTTTCCTTGCATTCCTTGGGGGGTATTAGGAGCTCGAAAGCAAGGTACGGGAAACGAGCCTGGGAAACGCCCGTGCCATGAAGCTTTTTGCCGTGTGGCTTGGACGAACACAATGACGGCTGACGGACCACCGAAAGTACTTCGGCGCGCCAACGCTGTCTATGAATGGAAATGTGTTTGAATAGGAAAGAAAAGAAAAAATACGAAAAAAACGGGTTTTGCTTGAGTCGGCAAGGACTGAACTGCAGGCGTGCTGGGAAAATATGGCAGCAATATCTTCCAAAGAGAGTCTAGAATTCGAAGAGGTAATTAAAGTTTAAAAGCTAACAGAATTCTTTGACCACATTGCGGCCCGAAGAAATTTGTTTTTGCGAGTGATGAAGCGTCGCGTATGGCATGAATGGTGCGTTTCTACCCCCTTCCTCCTTGAAATCGGGTCGCTACAACTTTCGAGGTACCACGGGGGCAAGGTTTATCTAGCCACTTTAAATAACGCAGCCGCTGTTTAATTGGTAGCGAATGACATGACGAAAGCCGATGGTCCGTGTCGTCGCTACATTTTTAACAAAGCTTGAAATTCGGTGAGATGGTGCATAGCTACTGGGAAATTTTTTGAGCGCGAAACAATGTATTCACAAGGCATTCAAAAGCGCCCGTCCTGTCTCTCTCGTACTTGTGAATGTCTTGTTTGACGCTCAAAAATTTCCCAATTGCCACATTTATTCATGGAAAAACCGAAGCGGCATCTAAAGACACAAGCGGTTCAATGCAACAGAGAGCGAAGGGGCGCTCTATGCTCGCGAATCGTGCTGCTTTGTCGTATTTGAATCCACATGAATGACGAAGCTGGAACATTGCACTCATTCTCCGTTGATTAGGTACACAATCGTAGATCAAAATCAATGTGGATCACGATGTCGCTTAATAAAAGTGGCCTGGAGTTGCACATGTGTCAGAACATGCTGCCCAGCCCACTTACATGCCCTCGCATATGAGGGCATGGACAGCTTGATAATTTGAAAAATAATTTCTAGGGCTTTACAAGACGGCCGGCACATCTATACGATTACAAGGCACGCCATAAAAGGAGGCTATAAATATTTGGAACCATAGGTTGGCAAAATAAATGGAGTCCACGCAGACTCACTCAATAAACGTTTTTCGCTTAGCACTCACTAGGACCCAGACTGACCAAAATTCTGCTGAAGCGAACTCACTCGGGCTCAGACTCATTAATATTTTCTTCAACCGGACTCACTCGGACTCAGACTCACCAAAATTTTGCTGAAGCAGACTCACTCTGACTCAGACTCACGAAATTTCTATCCAACCAAACTCACTCGGACTCAGACTCACCGGTGTTTTCGTCATCCATACTCACTCGGACTCAGACTCACAAAAATTTTCCTCAAGGAGACTCACTCCGACTCAGACTCATCTAAGTATAACTCAGCCCGACTCACTCGGACTCAGACTCACCAAAGTATAACTCAGCCGGATTCACTCGAACTCAGACTCACCAAAATTTTCCTCAAGCGGACTCACTCGGACTCAGACTCACCTAAGTATAATTCAGCCGGACTCACTCAGACTCAGACTCACGCCTCAATCTGAGTCTGAGTGAGTCTGAGTGAGTCGACTCATGAGTGAGTTTGCCGACCTATGTACGTGACTGCACGACGATCATAAATGACCATAGGTCGGCAAACTCACTCATGAGTCGACTCACTCAGACTCAGATTGAGGCGTGAGTCTCAGTCTGAGTGAGTCCGGCTGAATTATAATTAGGTGAGTCTGAGTCCGAGTGAGTCCGGCTGAGTTATATTTAGGTGAGTCTGAGTCCGAGTGAGTCCGCTTGAGGAAAAGTTTGGTGAGTCTGAGTCCGAGTGAGTCTGGATGACGAAAACACCGGTGAGTATGAGTACGAGTGAGTTTGGTTGGAGAGAATTTTCGTGAGTCTGAGTCCGAGTGAGTCTGCTTCAGCAAAATTTTGGTGAGTCTGAGTCCGAATGAGTCCAGTTGAAGAAAATATTAATGATTCTGAGTCCGAGTGAGTCCGCTTGAAGAAAATATTAATGAGTCTGAGTCCGAGTGAGTTCGATTCAGCAGAATTTTGGTTAGTCTGGGTCCTAGTGAGTACTAAGCGAAAGACGGTTATTGAGTGAGTCTGCGTGAGCTCCATTTATTTTGCCGACCTATGGTTACAAATATTTATAGCCTCCTTTTATGGCGTGTCTTGTAAAGCCCTAGAAATTATTTTTCAAATTATCAAGCTGTCCATGCCCTCATATGCGAGGGCATGTAAGTGGGCTGTGCAGCATGTTCTGGCACATGTACAACTCCAGGCCACTTTTATTTAGCGACATCGTGATCCACATTGAGTTTGATCTACAATTGTGTACCTAATCAACGGAGAATGAGTGCAATGTTGGAGCTTCATCATCCATGTGGATTCAAATACGACAAAGCAGCACGATTCGCGAGCATCGAGCGCCCCCTTCGCTCTCTGTTGCAATGAACCGCTAGTGTCTTTAGATGTAGCTTCGGCTTTTTCATGAATAAATGTGGCAATTGGGAAATTTTCGAGCGCCAAACAAGACATTCACAAGTATGAGAGAGACAGGACGGGCGCTTTTGAATGCCTTGTGAATGCATTGTACAGCGCTCAAAAATTTTCCAGTAGCTATGCACCATCTCGCCGAATTTCAAGCTTTGTTAAAAATGCAGCGACGACACAGACCATCGGCTTTCGTCATGTCATTCGCTACCAATTAAACAGCGGCTTCGTTATTTAAAGTGGCTAGATAAAGCTTGCCCCCGTGGTACCTCGAAAATTGTAGCAACCGGATTTCAAGGAGGAAGGGGGTAGAAAAGCACCATTCATGCCATACGCAACGCTTCATCACTTGCAAAAACAAATTTCTTCGGGCTGTAATGTGGTCACAGAATTCTGTTACCTCTCGGCAATTCAAGGAGCTTTTAAACTTTAATGACTTCTTCGAATTCTAGACTCTCTTTGGGAGATATTGCTGCCATATTTTCCCAGCACGCCTGCAGTTCAGTCCTTGCCGACTCAAGCAAAACCCGTTTTTTTTTTCGTATTTTTTTTCTTTTCTTTCCTGTTCAAACACCTTTCCATTCATAGTCAGCGTCGACGCGCCGAAGCACTTTCGGTGGTCCCTCAGCCGTCATTGTGTTCGTCCAAGCCACACGGCAAAAAGCTTCATGGCACGGCCGTTTCCCAGGCTAGTTTCTCGTATCTTGCTTTCGAGCTCCTAATACCCCCCAAGGAATGCAAGGAAAGTACAAAACGAAGCAACGAGCTCGACACTCTAGGCATGGGGCCTGCAACACAAATATCTCTATTCTTTCAAAAGTGAAGATTCGGCAGAAGTCTGTCTGGTTGGGATAACAGAAAACTGGAGAAAAGAGAAAACTCCAGCCAAGATTTATATTAAACCGCGACGTTTCGAAGCATGATCGGCTTCTTGTTCAGGAGTGAGAAGGCCCGAGATGTGCAAGGCCTTCTTGCCAGGCGTGATTGTTTGCTGTGAGTCGTCGCAAGCCCTGGCAGTAGAGGGAGGGCAGTGCCCCCGTGGTGTGGTGGTGGTGGTGGTGGTGGTAGTGGTTATAATGAGGAAAGGAAAAGGCACTTATTTCTGCAGCCCTTAAGGGAGCACGTCGCAGTGCCTTGTGGTGTGGTTGATGTTTCCCGCTGTCTGCTCAATGTAGCAGGATTCGAGGAGGGGCTGCCGGCGAAGGTTCCTTTCTTTTTCCAAAATCACAGCGCCGTCGGGACTGGTATGGTGGTCAAACCGCTGGCAGTGCTCTGTCACTTCGGTCCGTCCGCTGTTCAAGTGACGGAGGTCATTCTTGTGCTGCCGCATTCTTTCATGGAAGTTCTTGGTTTCCTCAATGTAGGAAGCGGGGCAGTCGGCGCACGTGATCCGGTACACGACGCCCTGCGCTTTTTCCACGGATGCGCTGTCTTTGGGCCGAGGAATGAAACTGCCGATGGTGGTGGATGGCTTGTGGGAAACGTCGACCCCTGCCTTTCTTCGCTGGCGCCCACAATGTAGGGGATCGACACACGGCGTCGTTGCGGCGCCGTTGGGGTCACGTTTCCCCCCCGTCTTTTCTCTTACGGAGGGCTCTGCGAATAAACGCCTTTGTGTAGCCGTTGGTGTTGAGATCACGTATTATTGTCTTCCGTTCTTCTATCCGCTGTTCTGGCGACGATTCGTGATTTTGGTTGGAGTTTTATATTTAAACTTGTGACGCAGCGGGTGGTTGGTTGTTTACACAATAAACGAAACACGTTTAGCTGCAGTAGGGTGATAGGAACTTTAAAATCGATTTTAGATACGTCCTAGGCTATATTATCTGTTGATATTTCATATATGATGCGCGTGTGTGTACACAAATCTATCCCACATGTTATCTAGCCTTCAAAATTTTGTTTCAGAACTTCAATGGGAAAGATAGAGGGGGGGGGGGAGGAGTATGCGCTGGTATGAAGATAAGGAGCGGTCTCATAAATATACGAGACTCGAGCACTGCTCTCCATCCCTTACCCCCCCTCCCTGCATCTTTCGAGAATGTAGGCTTTGAAGCAGGAAAGAAAAAAAAAGCGCATTTCCTGCCTTCATGTCACTCATTTTGTATTTCTTGTAGCACTGGCTTTCGATCATAAGTCGCTGAGCAGTGTCCCCTCACGGGAGACAAATTAGCGCATTTCTCATATGTTTCATGAATCACTAGATGTCATTTTGAACCCACACCAATTGCCCATCAGTCTGTCATTCTGCAAAGAAAAACAGTACGTTATGGCAACCTTTGCTGCCCCATTTACCCGCCGAAAATAGGCTCCTCAATTATTTATTTATTTAATAGTACGCTGAAGGCCCGAAGCAATTACAGAGGGGGAGCTGTGCATTTGAGAATGCGTAAGAGAGTAGCAGTTAGGTCGAAGTAAAAACAATACAAATAATAAGTTATTAAGGATAGATATAATAGCGACGCAGTGAGAATAAAAAGAAATTAAATTGCTAATAGCGCAGGGTTAGGTATGTGAATTTATTGCGTCTGGTTTGTAGTAAACCCTCTAGTTGTCAGTTCAGGGCCTTGTCCAGTGACTTTTTTCTTAGAAATGAATATTCCTGTACTTTCTGGGGACTAGTAGGATCACTGTGAAGCGGCGCCCGCGTCCCCACATTTCAATACGGCATTCTTGCAATCGGCTTGATAAAATTACCACCACGTTTCGCATGGTCTGTACCAGACCATGCGAAAAGCTTCGACCATACCTTTGAACACACTGGCCGGCACTCATCGGCGCGCCTATGTACGTTCCTTTTTGCCTTGTGTCCGTATCCAGCGTGGTACTGATACGACTCTTTACCATTATCCACGAGATAGAGTAGTCACTAACAGTTACAACTGGTTCTTAGCCGGCTCCGAGAAATATCTTGCTAGAAACAAACGCAGTCACAACCCCTGTACTTAGATTAAGAGGCACGTTGAAGAACCCTGGGTGGTCGAAATATCTGGAGCCCTCCACTACGGCGTCTCTGACAACCACATCTTGGCTTTGCGACGTAAAATACGAACCTATATTATGCGCAATCACTTTGCGAAAGCATGACATCGACTAAAACCGAACTTACCATTTATATAATTCGAAACACTAGTATAATAATTATTGGCGTTTAACGTCCAAGAACCATGATGTGATTATGAGGGGCGCCGTAGTCGAAGGCTACAAAAATATTGGCTACCTGGGGTTCATTACGTGCGCCAAAATATAAGCACACATGGCTCAAGCGTTTCGGCATCCATCGAAAATGCGGCCGGGATTCGATGCCGTGATCTTCGGGTGAGCAGTCAAGCACCACAACCACTAGACTATCGTCGCAGGTGTTTTCGAAACTTTAGAGAGGCAGAACCATGCACCCTATAAAGCCATGTTTCCAAAATTTTTCAAGGGTGGTGAGCTCGATTCTGCAAAAGATGGCCGCCTCATATTATTTTCGTTTTCGCGTTGTCAATGAGCGGTAAATCGACTGCAAGACCATTGGCAGTTTCATGAACGTGTTTAGAAAAGCGTCATCACGTAATGTCAAGCTTTCTTCGTTCCCAAGTAGCGTGATTAGGCCTTCGAACGGCAAAGCGTAAGAAAGGACGTCATTTATAATTGGGTCTGCCAAAAACGCACATACGCGCTCGCCCACTGAAAACAAATGGCGCGTGCGCTTAGCGCATTTCAAATGTAACAGGAATGAAAACCTAATGTTCCTCGAAGGTCGGTATACCCATTCTTACATTTAAAGAAAACATTCTCAGTATTGCAAAAATCGCGTGTAATGTTGAAATTCTCTTTACGATAGACACTGCGATGCACGGGAAATAACTTTTTGTATGTTGAAAGCTATCACACATATTGAAACGCGACAATATATTTTGAAGGTTTCCTGGCACTTGTGAACCCTTTACATGTGTTATTCTACATAAGCTATTTTATGGCGCTCCTTCGACATTTATTGGATGAGCCGGGCCAAATCGAATATTGCAAATTTTTAGTCCGAATACGTCTGGTTGAGAAAAAGTTAGGCGAGTCTGTGAGTCCGCGAGTGAGTCCGCTTCAGGAGAATTTTAATGAGTCTGAGTCCGACTGAGTCCGGCTGACAAATATTTTGGTGAGTGAGTCCGGCTGAGTTATATTTTCGTTATATTTTCGTGTGTCTGAGTCTGAGTGAGTCGGGCAGAGTAATATTTTCGTGAGTCTGAGTCCGAGTGAGTCCGGCTGAGTTATATTTTGGTGAGTCTGAGTCCGAGTGAGTCCGGCTGAGTTATATTTTGGTGAGTCTGAGTCCGAGTGAGTCCGCTTGAGCAAAATTTCGGTGAGTCTGAGTCCGAGTGAGTCAGGTTGACGAAAGTATTCATGAGTCTGAGTCCGAGTGAGTCCGCTTGAGGAAAGGTTTAGTGAGTCTGAGTCCGAGTGAGTCTGGATGACGAAAACACCGGTGAGTCTGAGTCCGAGTGAGTTTGGTTGAAGAGAAATTTCGTGAGTCTGAGTCCGAGTGAGTCTGCTTCAGCAAAATTTTGGTGTGTATGAGTCCGAGTGAGTCCTAAGCGAAAAATATATTTATTTAGTGAGTCTGAGTGAGCTCCATTGATTTTGCCGACCTATGTAAATGACAGGTCCTAACATGTAAAACATGACATGCAATTTGTGTAAAGCATGATTCGCTCCTTCCTGGCTGCTTCACATAACATCATTTCCCACAGTGCGTGGGATCTGCTGGCTTTTTCCCTCGGGCATCCCCCCCCCCCTCCCCCCAGAGTCATCATGTGTTCATACATAACAGCGAAACGATATTCAGAACCGGTGTTCAGAATTTGAGTCATCTTGAAGGCATCGATATGTTGTTGGTATCCTTGCGCAAAATCCCCTTCAGAAAGGACCCATACATGGGATATGGAACTGGTCCTTGAAATGGTTTGGATAGTCGATGAATTCAGCCTTGAACGTATACAAGAAGATAAGTTTTGACGACTCAGCGTGTGTGGTCGTCGAAGTTTTTCTTCTAGTGCACGTGTCTTTGACGGCTGTGTTCGTCGATTTTCCAAGATGCGTACTAACAGTCCCATCGCCAGACTTTCCTTCAATGGCAACGTTGGGTGACATTTTGAACAAACTAATCCCCTTTGCCCTTTCCAACCCGTTCCTACCTAGTTTTCTGTCTAGGACCTTGAAGGAGACAGTTTTCGTAGCTGCGGCCACTGAGGTGAGCTTGAGATCGTCACTTTTTTGTGTGTTTCCATTCTCCCTCTCATTGTCTGTGTCTCTTGTGTATGCATTTATTGCAGGTTTGAATACTGTAAGCTCTCACTGTATGGGCATGCAAGATGAAAGATATGGACACAGACATTTGAATAACTACAGGTAAAAATATGTGTGATGCTTTGTTTATTGTATTTCATTATAAAGTAAAGATTAGCAGCCTGGTGCAATAGATCAAAATGCGATTCTAGGAGCGCAGAAAGGAGACAAGTCATTGGTCACACGCAACGTAATTCCAAAAACCATTCGCAGTTTCGACTTCGAAAGAAAAAAGTGATCTCTTAAACCTGCCACGTTGTGGGACGACGGGCCGCATACATTTCTCGGCGTAATGGCTAAAAGTGGTGGCTCGGAGGTTTCACGAATTCGTCGCTACTTCCGTTTAATGAGTCGTGAGATTGAAGGAAAAAATAACTGTTGGCATGCCAGCTTTCGCCGGCTGGCCAGAGTAGTGACAAATGTTTCGTAAGCACGGCAGTAACATTCTCCTGCCTGGTATACTCCGAATAAGCCCTTAGATTTGCCATATTTTCAATGTTTCCTAGCCCGCTGGCTGCGTTTGCTGTGGGTTCCACACTGTCGTCCCATAATCTCACGTGGGTCAGATAAGTGCTTTCAATGGTATTAGTTTGTGCTAAGGACATGCGCTACATCCTTTTCGCCTTAAAAAACCCAGTTTCTTGAATGATCATGTAAAAGTATTTGCTCAAGTGTACAATTTTGCTGAAGTATACAAAGCTTTCCGGCGGCTTTACATATTCTCCTTGAGAAGGCTTTCATTCCGTCACCAAGAAGCATTTCAACAAATCTTTCATATCGAGTGTTCGCCACTACGCTCTACTACTAATAATTTGCCTAGATATACACATTCTTGCTTATACTGTCCGGGCTCTTTGCTACCTGAACTCTCGTTCATTAAAAGCGTCGTACTCCACTTTTACAAGTAACCATCAAATTACCATCAAATTTCCTTGAAAATGAATGACCGCAAAAATTTATCGATTCTGTCTCGATCAGCGGAGTGGTGGGGGTTTGTCGCCTGTGTTGGAAAAAAGGCGCCTGATAAAATGGCAAGTTCGCTACATCTTTGAAGCCTTTATTGCCCCGCACGGCTGCAACACTTGGCTGAGATGTTCACAGCGGTTATCCACTGAATGTGTTTTCTCTCCAAGCCTGATAAATGGTTCATGAGCCCTCTAAACCTGCTACTACGCATCATCTTCTCCGTATTATTGCCATAGCTATTATATGGACACTCCCGGCTGATTTTCGCCGTCGCCGTTTGTCGACGCCGCCATGTCCCAGATATGTATATGTACGTGTATATATAAAAAAGGCATAAAGAAAAATAAACCAGCAGAAAAAAATTCAAACCACCTGACTGGGGATTCGATTCAGCGACCCCTCGCTCCGCAGCCTGCTGTGCTAGCCAACACAGCCACACGCCATGCTCGTGCCAGCGGTATAACGGTATTCATGTGCACCATTTGCCGCTCGCGGTACGCAGATCTCGGAACAGCTTGAGCGTGTTTTCTATCCCGCAACGCTTTTACAGTTTCTTTCAAATTGAAAACTGCCCTTGAGATGCGCACAAAAAAGTAGCTCCCTTCTGTACCACTCATGATGTAGAAAGAAAAAAAAAGAGCACCGGGCGCACTTGTCGTCAGACGCCACCACGTGGCAGGAGACGCAGAGGGGTCATTCCATATTACCGCAGTTCAAAAGAAAAAGAAGTATCAAACAGCGTCGAAAAGTCATATAATCAAAAAAATTAGGCAGATCCCAAGTACCATGGGAATCGATGTTATGCGAAGTATCCGGAGGTAAGGTGATTGCGTTGTAATTTGTTTATTGAGCCAAACGTTATGAAATAACGCTAAAGATACGTACAAATGTTGCACGCACAGATATGTCGCATATGTTTCATATAACCAGTTGTCTACTGTTGTGTAACAGGTGCTAACAGAAGCATGGGTATTGCCAACATCAGAAGCCGTAAGCTGGTATGTAGAGCTTGTGCTTGCAATGATGGTAGCCCTGGATAGTGCTACGTAAACCAACTACAGTGGATGGCACTTAAGTATACAACTGAGATTAACCCGACATCACTCCTTCATCATAGGAGTACGTATGTAATATTTATAAAATTAGATAGCAAGCACTGCAACCACAATATACGTTTCACCAACATTACGGCCCGTATTCACAAACCAACCTCATGCTTACCTCCAGTTTTCTTCATCGCTATTCAGCCTTTATTGAGCTTGGTGAACAAAGTAGGCCAGTATTCATGAACCAATCTTGTTGTTATCTTTAACCCTGTTACCATTTTGGAGGCCTTATAACGCATGGAGAGAGTACATAAACTTGGGGAAAACGTGAGGTAAGGCCGAAGCTGGTTTGTGAATACGGGCCTACACCTGCATAGGGTTTTCTTCCAAAGCAGTTTCGAGACCTGACGTGGCTCTTTGGTAGAATGCTTGATTGCCACGCAGAATTCTTGGGTTCCATTCCTGCTGGGACTCTGATTTCTATTCCTTGTGTTCCTGGCGTCAACGCTGCCGGTGTCCGTTTTTCGTCATGCTGCCGCCTTCAAATTTCCAGTGTCAACGTCACCGATGTCAGTTTCTCTTCACGCTCTCGCATTTAAAATATCAATGCCTGTTCTCGGCGTTCCTGGGGAGATATAAATTGTCAAAGTCCTGTGGCGCATACCCGCCTTCCACGGCACGTGGTATACGGGTATGAGCCACAGGTGTCTGGAGAAATGAATTTGACGACGTACTCGACGGGATTTTAAGGTTATTCATGTCCTGACAAGCCAGACATATTCGCCAATATTTCTTGCCCTCCCATACAAATTTTCGTCTACCTCATGTTAAGGAGGCCATCACGAGGTCACCCAGATGTAGGTGGCTAGATAGATAGATAGATATATACGTAGATAGAAACGCAAAAGTGCTTAGAGTACGCAAAGAAATGCTTCGCATTTAATAATCAATCTTTGGCCAATCCCCCCTGAGTGGGTATGAGGCATGTCAGAGGCAACAACAACAACAGCGTCGGCTTCTGCATTGTGGACACTCGCAGCGCGTTGCTCAAATACAAACACGTAACTGCGGCAGTTCTTAGTTCACGCTTGTCCTGTGTATACCTATGCGTCCTTTTCGAGCGTCCTTCTTTGTGCTGCGGCGGCGCGTTGCAAGTATCGAGCTGCTTGTCGTTCTTCGTGTGACAAACTAATTTCTTGCTATCGCATTCATTGATTCGCCCTCGAGGCGAAACTGTGACTTTTTTTTCATTTTAGCCTTACAATGATATTCTCGGTATTAGGTATTGAACCATTTAAGCGCTTAATCGTGATATTTGCTGAAAAGTGTGAGGCCATCACAAAACCGTAAGTCGTTTTGAGATGGTCTCCGTTGGTCGTTATTCTTACTTCTTGAGTAAAGTAGATAGGTGGGCGAGTTGGAACTGATTCATATAGAAAACTTTTCAGCGCGAATGGGACGGAGCACAAAGGAGAGGACACTACACAACACAAGCGCTGATGTGTTGTGTAGTGTCCTCTCCAGCGCTTGTGTTGTGTAGTGTCCTCTCCTTTGTGCTCCGTCCCGTTCGCGCTGAAAAGTTTTCAATATCTTACTTCTTCTTAATATGGTTGTTAAAATGCATCTTCTAAGCAGCAGCCAACAACATGGGAAGAGATTAGACGTCACTGTCTGATTATTTTCTGGTCCGCAATTTGCTCGCTTCCCTTAAGAAGTAGCAGAACAATTTTTTAGGTGCCGGCAAAATAATTCAAAATTTCAAATATACCTCACGTACTCTTTGGTAACGCAGTACATTAAAACTGCTGGGTGCAATGCCTTTTCGCAGTATATTAACATCATATAAAGTGGTTTGTTGTATTCAGCTGATTTCTCAATGGCATGAAACATTGGAAGGTCAATTGAAAAGTTTTCTTTGCTGAAGGGGGCTTGTTTTCAGAGTTAGTTAAGGCCCACTGTTTCTCTTATTCTTTTCAAAATGACCTTCGTATTTCACGTCTTCGTTTCTATGAAATAAAATTATATTGGTGCTTTTTCAACTCATTGGTATTTCTGAGACATTAAGACATTCTAGTATATTCTAGGGAGATTGTAGCGATGTTGAGACGTATAAAGTACCCTCTCACCCGCCAAGGTTGTTTGGTGGTTACGGTGCTCGACTGCTGACGCAAAGGTTGCCGTATCAAACCCCGGACGCGACGGCCGCATTTCGATGGAGGTGAAATGTTAGACGCCCGTGTGCTTACGTTTAGGTGCACGTTAAAGAAAACCAGATGGTCAAATTTCCAGAGCCCGCCACTATGGAGTCCTTTGTAATTATATTGTTCTTTTGGGACGTGAAACCTCAGCAGTTATCAAAGTCCCTCCATCATTTATCAAATCGGTTGTTAAGCCATCTTCTCCGACTGCATTTCCATGTTAAACTTCTCGTATGGTCGTTCTAACATCACGAATGGTTAGACGCGAAACCTTGTTGTCCTGTTCGGGTTTTATTTGTCTTAAAAAGGTTGGATTGCACAAGTACGAGCTCTACAGTTTATATTAGAAGCTCTCCACCAGTTCCATTGTAATATATTTCCGTCTTTGTGAGTCGTCAAGCTATCGCATTAGCTATGTTGCACTCTGATGTAGAAGTGCGCGTTCAGTGTGGCGCACATTGGGGCCTGTTATGAATGGGGTTGCGTGGCCGGTGTGAACACGTGCGGGTGTCATGCTCGGAGCAGTCATCAGCACGAGTTGGAAGACAGAAAATACTTTATGTACAGTATTTACATGGTGGCGATCTTCGTGAACAGGCACGACGCTCTTCGATGCACCGGATGAAATTGGAAGGTTGGGGTCCACCCTCGCATTCCCCTCTCCACGCGGTAGCCAAGATTCCACCAATCCTGCACTACTTGCTAGTGCACAATGATGACCACGCCTGCGCCTCCAAGGGTCAGTACCTGGTCGATGACAAAGGACCACGAGGCTGGTGAATGACCGCTATGGTGACTCTGTTGGCGAGTCGATGGCTCGCTGACAGCAACTGTCGCACCTGAGAGGGGTAAGGCTGGCCTGGCGAAATCAGCATGGCGTCGGGCAAGCGGCACCGCACGTGCGCGGGGCTTTATTGTTTCTCCCGTTCATCCTGCTCAGGAATGTGGATTTGCAGTCGCGTAGAACGACGACTGTAGTCGGTGGTAGCAAGGGTGCGGTATAACAGGCCCTAAATACTGACTAACAAATGTTTACGCTGAGAAGCCATAGAAACCTCTTATGTTTCTGCAGGTGATAATCTCGCTTAGCCGTAGCAATTTATTTGCATTTCTCTTTTACAACTCGAGGCGTTCTACTGAAGCAAACTTTCTGTGTGCCTAAAACACGATTTACGAAGCTAAAAAATGAA
Source organism: Rhipicephalus appendiculatus (assembly GCA_030522465.1). Classification (NCBI taxonomy): domain Eukaryota; kingdom Metazoa; phylum Arthropoda; class Arachnida; order Ixodida; family Ixodidae; genus Rhipicephalus; species Rhipicephalus appendiculatus. Next base: position 23,498 of record JALIZH010018498.1, read on the forward strand.
ATTAAATCATTGCTGATGTAAATAAGGACAAGAAGCTATCGTGCAAGCATTTAATAGAACCAAGAAATAAACTAGCATATCAGTGACTGTCACAAAATGCTTTAACAGGAAGCCTTCATGGACCTCAAGTGAGGAGTAGAGAGAGAGAGATAAAGAGAAGAGGAAGGCAGGGAGGAAGTGAGGAGTAAGAAGCCTTTGAGCTTATATGGTCAGAGTACCCTAAAGTTCGCGAGACCTGCCATCTATTAGGTAACTGCGGTGTGATGCTGGCTTTTGCTGTGTAATGTTCGTGTTGTCTAGAGATGCCGGCTCGTGGAATGAGTAGCTATAGTGCATTTCCTGCACAACAGCTTGGCTTGTAAAAATATTACGCCGATTCATTATTTGCTCTCCTGTGAGAATATAATCATAAACTTGACCCTCGCGACCAGCCAGAGTGCTTTAGTGCTTTTGTGCTCAACAGCTCACCGGAACTCGCGCGATCAGATCCCCGTCGTGGTCGACGCATTTCGATGAAGCCGGAATGCTAGATCTCTCATCTCGTCAATCTCTCGTCAATCTCAATCTCATATCGCGAATCCCTCATCTCGCCCACTCATCATCGGGAAACATCTGTTCTGGCTAGGGATGTGCAAATATTCGAGTTTCGAATTCGAATCAAATAGTTCCTTGTCGAATTATTCGATTCGACTTTCGAATAGCTGGTATTCGAAGTTTCGAATAATTCGACTGGGGCGAATATCTAAAACGCGACAAAGGCCAATGGTGCAACTTGGTTAGGGTGGGTGGCTAAAACAAACGCTAACGTCGTTACCGTTACAGTAGGCTTTTGGTTAACACTTGCACCGATATCTGTGTCCAAAAGCGACTGCATATTTATTTTAAAGAGAATTATGCCATTTCCGCACCTAAAAAAATTGATAGAACTGTCAAGCCCTCCACAACATCACTTCCGAAACAAAGGCACGGACTTGTTAGTGTAGTTGGGTCGGGTACGCCGCAAGCGCCGTAAAGGCTCATTTACACTAGCGCGACACGACACCGATTTTGGTCTGCCGACTGTCTTTTGAGCGTCTTTTGTCGTGTCGTCGTCCCATTTACACTGCAACGATGCCAAGAGTGCGGCGATGGTCTGTGGAACACTCCCTCTGTGCCTTGTCCTGCTCACAGCCTTTCGTCGGCCGATTCTCTAGTCACACTGGAGGCGCACGCGGAGACACCGACTGAACTTGCACGAAGAAATTGAAACAGGCACCACCTGCGCCTCATTTTCAGCCGTCCTCCCTCCTCTGCCATTGTCCCTCTCGGGATACGCGGCGCAGCTTCCGCCATCGTCCCTCGGCATCGAGGGACGTGGTGGGGACAGACAAAGGGGCAGCGAAGAAAAGACGTCCATGGGGTGCGCTGAGGGGGGTATTGTGCGGGGCCTCCGCACAATACCCCCCAAGATCTCCCCAACCAACGACATGGGCAAATTTTCGCTCGGCCACCGATCTCCCGAGGACCTGCCAACGACAAGTCTGCCGATGCATTTTGCTGGTGTTTTCTGTCTGTCATCGTGTTACACTACGACGACATGCTGTTTTTCGAGGCGTCGTCGTCGTCGTCGGCCTAGTGTGACTAGACGGTCCGGCGACATCGTCGGCGGGCGACTCGTCGGCCGACCGCCGCTGTCGGCCTCGTGTCTACGTCGGTGTCGTGTCGCTCTAGTGTAAAAGCGCCTTAAAATGCCCACGCTTTGGCCCGCGGTACACTCTAAGCCGCAAAGGGGGGGAAATGGGAGTAAGTGCTGCATTTCCTCGCCGCAGCGACCAGTTAGTCCGCGGTGGGATTAACTGCAAGGCGAGGGTGTCGTGTGCAACATGAGGGAGGAACTGTTAGACCATAGGGAGCAACGTTTACTCCCATTGAACTTTCCTGCGCAATGGCGGCCTCGAACGAATGGTCAGCGTGCGCGAAAGGAAATAGTCCGCTAAAGAAATGTACTGTTAACAGTTTGTTAAGTGTAAACGGCCATGACTACTTCGGCAACTACGACAGGAGTAAGACTATATCGTTTACATGGCATAATAATAAGCAAATGTAAGAAGGCTCCCACACAAAAAAAAATGTACACGCGCCCAAGCTGTATCCATGCGCGGCGTGGTGTTCTGGTCATAGCGCGATAGCGCGGCAAGCTAACCCTCGATGGTGTAGCGGTGTGTTCTGGATGTGTTCTCGTTTCATGGTTGTGATTGCTGGCACTTGTGGTGCACTGAATGTTCTTCGCGCTGTGGGAAACGAGGTCCGCTACTGGAATAAAGTGCTACGCCATTGAAATGCTACGCGCCGACTGGGCATCGCCTACAAGTTGATTGAAAACAAGGGTGCGATCACTCTGCGTGATTTTAGCTGTGTGCTGTTGATATGTAACGCTGACCGCTTATTGAACATTCACGTTCTTCGCGAACAAAACACTCATGGTTGATGACGTGAGTGCTGTCCCGCCTGCTATAGAACTACGAACATGATGGCTGAGCCATCGAAACCTGGTAACCTCGGAGAGGGCACTACATTAGCTGCAGCAAGTACCGATGTTCAATTTTTTTCAGCGCTGCAGAAATAAGCGTTGGTTATCAGCAGTTTTTGTGGCTTTCTGAAAGAACATTCACGTAATCTCCGCTCAATGTTTTTTATTGCAAGGTAAACAAGTCATTTGGGAAGATTGGCTGATAAAATTGCATGTCTAGCTAAAGGATTAGTACCACTAACACAGGCAGTCGGCGACCGCATCGGTGACTTTGCTCATTTGCAGCGATGCTAAAAATGATATAGTTTTTCTACCTCTCAAATGAAGCACATGCTTCATTGATAAAAAAGTGGGCCGATAAGCGTGTCCCTGTGAAAGCTTGAAACGTTAAAATCCACAATGGGTTTCTTGAGCTTCACAACACATTTTGAACTGTTCGATTGCATTATGACAGGTTCAGTGAAAGAGCACTTTTCGTCTAATTTTTAGGCATGCGGCATTTGTAACAGACGCCGTGTGACGACAAATGACCGTACACTTCTGCCGGAAATAATGAATGCTACTGCATTTACTTTTTCAGGGAATCGATTAATGGGGGGCGTTGCGCCTCCTGAGAAACGTCAACATCTTGCAGCTACGAACACGCTCTCAGCAGCTGTCGATGGTGCTGGTGCACTTCCTGAACTCGGCTGGACAGCATCCATTCGAATAAAACATTGCACTTTTCATTGCCTCTTCTAGGATGCAGGGAAGCCATGCTATCTTCTGTATTCAACAAAGTTGTTTAATATATGTGTACCCAGGATGCTGGAAAATTGACACGAGTAGTTCAATAAACTTGGTTGTTTCGTTAGACATTTTCGTTTTATTGCGATAGCAATTATTTGGACAGCCTCGGCTGGTTTTCGCCGTCGCCGTCATGTCCCGTATATGTATATGTATCTATATATTTATAAAAGCCTCAAAGAAAAATAATTCAGAAAATTGTTTCCGACGCGCGGCATCAAACCAGGGACCTCTCGCTCTGCAGTGCGCGGCGCTAACCGCTGATCCACGAAAGCGCACGTCCTTCAACGTTCAAACGGCGAGCTTTTTATATTTAGCGAGTTTTCAGCGTGTTTTCAGCATTACCAGGGAGATGGCGCAAAGGGCGCGCTCGGCGAGGCCATAGCACGGCGCCCCACCGGCCCCACTCGTCGCGACGCCCGCGCCCATCCGCTTGCTCCCTTTGCCCTGTGGGGGGTAGACGCCCGTTCGCCCGTTCGCGCGCGCGCTTATCTCACGGTGGGGGAAGAATTCGCCTTTCGTCGGAACGATTGCGTCGTAGTTACCGAGCGCACGAAAGTCACTTCGCTCGCGGCGGTCCCCCCCCGTTAGCGAAAAGAACACGCTTTTCAAACACAGCGAAGTAACAACTGTGACACATGTTAGTTCGCGTTCGCCTGTACCTGTGAATTCGTTTCGTGCGTCGTTTTTGTTTGAGCAGAGCGTTAAGTGCCGTGTGAACCTTGTTAGCTCTCTCGTCTTGTGCGTGTTGTTTTCGTGCATCATGTGTGCGTGAGCAGCGCGCTATACGTTTCCACCTGCTTGCCATTCATCGCTTCACATTCCAATTTGTAACTATCGCATTCATTGCTTCGCCTTGTGGCGAAACTCTGACTTTTTTCTGACACTAAACAGACATTTTCGCTGAACGATACAACCAACAGCGTTCTGTACACTGAGCAGCAAGCAAGCTTGACACAGCGACAGGAGCATATATGGGAACGTTTATATATACATACATTCATCAGGCGCACAAATTCGCCCGAAGCACGCTCGTAGAAAAAGCAATCCAGTGCGTTTTACATTTTCACGAACGGCAAAACCGAATGGTTGCTTGCGAAATACTGAAGGCTGAAACCTAATATAAGGAATCTTGCCACTTTGACGAACATGTCAGAAAGCGCACTGTCCAAACGGTGCCTACATATATAACCCCAGTAATTTTCACTCTGCGATGTACTGGGGCATAATGTAGTGGATAGCATACGCGGCTGCTCATTCAATGGTCGCGAGTTTGAATCCTGTGTGTTGGTTGTGAATTTTCTGTAGTTTGCTTCTAAACTTACTTCTGTGTATTGATTGTATATGTCATAAAATGCATATGTCAACCTCAAAACTCGCGGCAATTCAACCAGAAACTGTAATAAATTGATTCTTTTTCATCGAGAAGGAGCAACTGTTAGTCCCATCAGGGGTAACAGTTCGTCCCTACGCAGTTACTAGGCAAAAAGAGGAAGAAATCAGTTGCTCCCACAAAGGCGTAACTTTACACCCCAACATTTCGTCCCTCAAAACTACTGAGGACTGTTGCGACTAGCCTGCTTCTGGAGCCGACCAGCGGGTAGCATGGTGCTGAGCGACGGTGTCGATCCGCAGGCCCATCGATGTCGGGAGCAGAGAGCCGAGACAGTGAGCGACTCGTGAGGCAGAAGCTTAACTGAAGTTTATTTACATGATGAAAGATGACAAATTCGAGTCGAGCGGGAGCTGGACGGCTCGTTATGTACAGTTCATATCCCTTGTTAGGGAAACGCTTTCATTAAAATGGCCAATCGCTGCACGAGTGACCATTTGAAGGGAAGGTCCCTCCGACGCACATGGTTACCGCCTTCAAGGGGGCGTCCACTTAACCTTCTCTCCATAACCGCTTCGAGAGAAGAGAAAGAGAGGGGGGTGCTGTCCCTTCTTGATCACTGTCAAGTTTCGACGAAATATGATGTCACTCCACACCTGCACACCACTCGTCGCAAACACAGGTTCCCCGAAAGAAATGTCAGCAGAGACCCGCCCTTCGCGTGCGCATTCCACCACCATCGCATTCCTCATATTTGAAAGGCGAGAACCACTCCCTTTTTGGACAACGATGCGTCTTTGCACATGCAGGTAGCAACGCCTGGACAGGTGACGACAAACACGTTCTCTGCAGCGAGAGGGTCAGGGGGGGAGGTTGGCTCCGCCAGTGTCCAAGAAGCGTGAAAGACTATTTTGTGGACGGTTGGCGCTAATCCTTGGAAACGCTTCGTAACAGCTTCCCCGGCGGCCGGCTGAGACCTCGACGTACAAAAGTCGAACACCTTTGTGGGGAGAGGTCGTTGAAGGCGACGCTGATGTAGTGACGTCATACGCTCCACCAACGCTGCTCTGCTGCATTCCTCTGCCAGCTCTGGTGATCGCGAACATCTGATTTCGTCGTCCAATGTCGCAGAGCAGTTTCTTACCTTGCAGGTCCGTTTTCCTTCCCGAAAGACAGCACCTGGGTCAACCACACGAGAACCACAACCGCAAAGCCGGCAAACGCCCGAACTCTCCCCTGAGACCCACCAGGCTTTTCACCCAAAGAAAATATTCTGTGCTTCTTAATTACAGTAGCAGCAATTCCAACAACCTGCTCCTCAAATGCACAAACGCATGTTGTGGCAACGCACAACAATGAACAATAAAGATACAATAGTAAACGTAAGTCAAATAACAAAATGGACCTATAAACAAAAGCCAGAGTACCCGACGCCATTAAGTTCCTTAGAAACAGCGATTTGAGCCATCAGCGTTGCCATTTCAATTCGTGGGACACCCTGACGCTAGTCCTACCACTCTTCAGACGCGCTCGCGGTTTCGACCGGGTGAGCGCGCCCACAACCCCATTCTCGAATGCGGGGTTCTTCTGCCGTATCAACCAATCGGATCTGTTTGAAAAGAGATAGCCATACAGCATCGGCAGATAGGCGGACACAGCTGCCTTTGTATGCAATACGCCAAAGGGGCCCTCGATGCGAACCTTAGCAATCAGAAGGCACACATTTCGCGCTTCCGCCGATTGCTTAATCCAAGTGCATTCACCTGTGAACTGCCCCGGTTTCACATACGAGGAATGGACCACGTCCACCATGGCTGCCGAATCTCGCAGCACGCGACACCCTTTTCCGTTTACTCTCATCTCTCGAATATATGGCTCCAAAAGTTGCATGCTTTCAACCCCGCTGTCAACTGACAGGCAAGCAACCTTTGGCTTCTCGCAGAACGCAGCCATATGACCCGGCTTGTGGCAATTGTAGCACACAAGTGGTCGCCTCTTATCAAAAGCACTCTTTTAGTGCTGTTCTCGAGCCCGATGGCCCTCTTTCGCCTCCTCCCCTTTCGCTAAGGGTTCAGCGTTGTGCGCTTGATTCTCTTGGACGGAGTGTCCATTCCACCCAGCTGCCCTCTTACGCTGGCACTCCCGCTGGTGAATCTCCTTTTATCAAGCGCACGGCGCGAGACGAACTCTTCAGCAAGCTCCGCAGCCTTCGATACAGTGCTAACGTCCTCCCTGTCTTGCACCCAGAGCCTAATGTCTTCGGGCAAACGACGATAAAACTGCTCGAGTCCGAAGCATTCAACCATTTTCTTTTTATCCTCGAACACCTTAGCCTCTTTGAGCCACTCCCTTATATTAGCCATTAGCTTGTATGAAAAGTCTGCATACGACTCATATCTCTGCTTTACGGCGTTCCGGAACTTCTGTCTATATGCCTCCGCTGACATTCTATACCTCTTTAGCAGGTTCGACTTAACCTGGTCGTAATCATCTGCTTCCTCCTTTGTCAAGCGCGCAATTACATCGGCAGCCTCACACGGTAATAAGGTCAACAAGCACTGCGGCCACGTAACTCTGGTAACACCCGCCTTCTCGCATGTGCATTCGAAGTTTACCAAAAACAGACCTATGTCCTCTCCGGCGCGGTAGGGTTGCATAAGGTCCTTCATCCTGAACAACTTTCGTTCCACTCCGCTAGATGCTTCGCTACCTTCTCTACTACTTTGAGCCTTGAGCAGCTCGAGTTCAAGGCGCTTTAACTCAAGCTCCTTTTCCAAACGCTTATTCTCCTACACCACGAGCCTCTCATTTCTTTCTCCTGATTCGTGCTTTAACTCCAGCTCCTTTTCCAAACGCATTTTCTCCCTTTCTTGTGCTTCGCGTTTTAACTTCTCCTTTTCCTCAATCAGGTCTAGACGCTCTGAGAGCTCGTCGTCTGCCTCAAGGTTCTCAACAGCCGAGATTATCTGTGGCTTTCTCATTTGCTCCTGGACATTCAAACCCAAACTTTTAGCTAACTCTAGCAAAAGCAGTTTTTTCAGTGCCTTTAGATTCATGGTTGCTGCAAGTGCTGCTAATTCATCACTATTACAAAAACAACGACGCTCCCGTGCTCAGATCCACCTAGAACAGCGGGTACCGAAATTACCACATTTCCCAACAAAAGTCAAAAGAAAGCCTGGTAAAATCTCAGTGAAGGAAAGTCAAGCGCTCACCACACCCTGCAGCCATGATGTCGGCGGAGTTGATCCCGACGCTGGCATCAGTTTGTTGCGGACTCGGGGCTAGCAGGATCCCACCGTCTGCCATCCAGTTCTTGCGACTGGCCTGCTGCTAGAGCCGACCAGTGGGTAGCGTGGTGCTGAGCGAAGATGTCGAACCGCAGGCCCATCGATGTCAGGAGCAGAGAGCCGAGGCAGTGAGCGTGAGGAAGAAACTTAACAGAAGTTTATTTACATGATGAAAGATGACAGATTCGAGTCGAGCGGGAGCTGGACGGCTCGTTATATACAGTTCATATCCCTTGTTAGGGAAACGCTTTCATTAAAATGTCCAATCACTGCACGAGTGACCATTTGAAGGGAACGTCCCTCCGACGCACATGGTTACCGCCTCCAATGGTGCGTCCACTTAACCTTCTCTCCACAACCGATTCGAGAGAAGAGAAAGAGAGGGGGTGCTGTCCCTTCTTGATCACTGTCAAGTTTCGACGAACTATGATGTCACTCCACACCTGCAGGAAAGGTGTGTAAGTTTAAGGGCTCGTTGGCTTTGTTAAACACAATATTAATGAGAACTAACAGACAATGATGCCAAGGAAAGTATAGGGGATGTTATTAGAAGTAATTGTAATGTAAATGTGAAGAAAGAAAAGTGGACGAAAAGATAACTTGCCACCGGCAGGGACCGAACCTGTGACCTTCGAATAACACGTCCGATGTTCTACCGCTGAGCTACGGTGGCGGTCATTCCCCCCGTCTACTTTATAGGGTATATATTGTCACGTGGTCGTGACGTCGACGAAGGCAGCAGTCGGTAGGTCCAAAATGATACTGTTTATTTGGGCGGAACTTGTGGCCGGTAAAGGGAAGTCAGATTACAGCAATACACACTGGCACTGATAGCGGCGAACAGAGCGTCGGCCGTCGATGAACTGAACATCGCTGGAACGCGCCGGCTTTTATAAATCACGCGTCGAACATTCTAGCCTTATCACTAGTCGTCGCGCAAGCTCTGGAATAATCTTGAGTGTTAGCGTCTTGCGTGCAATCTTAACAAAACGATCTACTACAACCGAGAAGCTTCTGGAACAATAAGGCGCGGTCTGCGCCGAGTACTGCTGATAGTCTTTGTGGGCGGAAACTGAATACAGTAAAAGAACCGCGCGTGGCAATGCCCCCCCTCTGAAAAGGCATCGTCCCGTTGCTTAGAACAGAACACATGGGAACAATACATGCAACAAAAAACGACAATAAATGAATAAACAATACGCACAAGCAAGAAAGTCCAATGAAGAAAAAAGTACAGTCCTCAGGCCCACTGCCGCGTGTAAAACGGCTTGAGGCGCACGACATGGACGACTTCAGGTCGCGCACGCCGCCGTTGAGAGTTCGAAATGCCGTCGGGGACAACCTCGTAGTCGAGTGTGCCGAAACGTCGAAGCACCCTCTACGGTCCGAAGTATCGTCGCAAAAGTTTTTCGCTAAGTCCACGTCGTCGTATCGGCGCCCACACCCAAACGCGGTCGCCGGGCTGGTATTCCACGAAGCGTCGTCGAAGATTGTAGCGGCGGCTGTCAGTCGTCTGCTGATTCTTGATCGGCAGGCGGGCGAGCTGTCGTGCTTCTTCGGCGCGCTGTAGGTAGGCGGTCACGTCGATGTTTTCCTCGTCGGTCACGTTTGGCAACATGGCGTCGAGCGTCGTTGCCGGGCTCCGTCCATAGACCAACTTGTATGGCGTCATCTGCGTCGTTTCTTGCACGGCCGTGTTGTATGCGAAGGTCACGTACGGAAGGATGGCGTCCTACGTCTTGTGTTCGACGTCGAAGTACATGGGCCAGCATGTCGGCGATGGTCTTGTTTAGACGCTCGGTCAGGCCGTTGGTCTGTGGGTGGTACGCGGTGGTCCGGCGGTGACTTGTGTGGCTGTATCCCAAGATCGCCTGGGTTAGGTCAGCCGTAAACGCCGTGCCTCTGTAGGTGATGAGAACCTCTGGGGCGCCGTGTCGAAGGACGATGTTTTCAACGAAGAACTTGGCTACCTCGGCGGCACTGCCTTTGGGCAGGGCTTTTGTTTCGGCGTAGCGGGTGAGGTAGTCGGTGGCTACGACGATCCATTTGTTTCCGCAAGTCGACGTTGGGAACGGCCCCAGGAGATCCATCCCGATCTGCTGGAACGGTCGCCGAGGAGGCTCGATCGGCTGAAGGAAGCCTGCTGGTCTTGCGGGCGGTGTCTTCCGTCGCTGACAGTCTCGGCACGTCCTTACGTAGCGGGCGACGTCGGCGGCAAGGCGCGACCAGTAGTATTTTTCCTGTACTCTTGCGAGCGTGCGGGAAAGTCCGAGGTGTCCAGCCGTCGGGTCGTCGTGTAGTGCCTGGAGTACTTCTGGTCGCAATGATGAAGGCACTATGAGAAGGTAGTTGGCTCGAAGTGGCGAGAAATTCTTCTTTATGAGAACGCCGTTTCGCAAGAAAAACGAAGCGAGTCCTCGCTTGAATGTCTTCGGAACAATGGCGGTCTTGCCTTCAAGGTACTCCACAAGGCCCCTGAGTTCCGGATCGGCTCGCTGTCATTCGGCAAAATCGTCAACACTTATGGTTCCCAAGAAGAAGTCATCCTTCTGGTCGTCCTGCGGCGGGGGGTCGACGGGGGGCGCGAGATAAGCAGTCGGCATCGGAGTGTTTTCGTCCGGACTTGTAAAAGACGGTGATGTCGAATTCTTGAAGCCTTAGACTCCACCTTGCGAGGCGACCTGAAGGGTCCTTCAAGTTAGCTATCCAACACAAGGCGCGGTGGTCGCTCACAACTTTGAAGGGCCTGCCGTAGAGGTAGGGGCGAAACTTTGACGTAGCCCAGATGATGGCGAGGCACTCCTTTTCTGTTGTGGAATAGTTGGCCTCTGCCTTGGATAGCGACCGGCTAGCATAACTGATAACCCTTTCCAGTCCGTCCGTCCTCTGCACAAGGACGGCGCCGAGTCCTACGCTGCTCGCGTCGGTGTGCACTTCTGTTTCGCGTGTTCGTCGAAATGCGCAAGTAACGCAGGCGTTTGCAGGCGTCGTTTTAGTTCTTGAAATGCTTCCTCCTGCGGCGTTTCCCACTTGAACTCGACGTCGGTCCTGGTAAGGTTAGTGAATGGCTCGGCGATGCGGGCAAAATTTTTGACGAACCGCCTGTAATAGGCACACAGGCCGAGAAATCGACGCACGGCCTTCTTGTCGGCGGGTGGCGGGAATGTAGCGATGGCGGCTGTCTTCTGCGGGTCGGGTCGTACTCTGGACTTGCTTATCACGTGGCCCAAGAAGAAGAGCTACTCGTAGGCAAAGCGGCACTTTTGTGGCTTCAGGGTGAGTCCGGATGTCTTGATTGCTTGAAGTACAGCTTCAAGGCGCCGGAGGTGTTCGTCGAAGTTTGAAGGAAAACACAACGACGTCGTCCAAGTACACGAGACAAGTCTGCCACTTCAAGCCGGCCAGGACGGTATCCATAACGCGTTGGAAGGTCGCGGGGGCCGAGCAAAGACCAAAAGGCATGACCTTGAACTCGAACAGGCCGTCTGGAGTTATGAAAGCAGTCTTTTCTCGGTCTCTCTCGTCGACTTCGATTTGCCAGTAGCCTGTCTTGAGGTCCATCGACGAAAAGTACTTTGCGTTGTGGAGTCGATCCAGGGCGTCGTCTATCCGTGGGAGGGGGGTACACGTCTTTCTTCGTGATCTTGTTCAGGCGACGATAGTCGACGCAGAAACGTAGCCTGCCGTCCTTCTTCTTCACCAAAACCACGGGAGACGCCCAGGGACTCTTGGACGGCTGGATTATGTCGTCGCGTAGCATTTCGTCGACTTGTTTCTTCACGGCCTCACGTTCGCGCGTTGATACTCGGTACGGGCTCTGTCGAACTGGTCGAGCACTTTCTTCTGTAATGATGCGATGTTTCGCGACTGGGGTTTGTCGAATTCTTGACGACGCCGAGAAGCAGTCTTTGAATCGCAGGAGCAGGGCCTTTAGCTGGTCTTGTTTGACCTTCGGAAGGTTCGGGTTGACGTCGAAATCTGGGTTGGGACGGTGATTCGTCGAAGCAGGTTCGGTATCATCGGAGAGGGCGAAAGCGTGGCTGGTGTCCATGAATTTTTCAATGTGGGCGACCGTCGTACCAACGTTAAGGTGCCTACTATATTCGTGGCTGAAGTTTGTCAGCAGTACCTTTGCTTTGCCACCACGCAACTCGGCGATGCCTCTTGCGACGCAAATCTGACGGTTTACAAGCAGGTGCTGATCGCCCTCGATGACGCCTTCGAAGTCTGCGGGTGTTTCGGTGCCGACGGAAATTATGATGCTGGAGAGTGGCGGAACGGTC